>JAJQWJ010000001.1:8603203-8780703 GCA_023637945.1 Phaethornis superciliosus
GGCACACTGACAGCAAAAGCCCCATAAACTTCATTGTCATAGTAAGCCAAGTTAAAAACCCCACATGCAGAGGTTAGATAAGATGATTCTCTTTGTATACATGAGACTGTTGATTTTACTTCAGGGGTTCCAAAAAAAGTTATGGTATTCTGTAATAAGCAAACCCACAAAATCCTACAGGAACCCACAAAAATTTAATTGTATTCAGTGTACAGAAGCAAACATGTAGGCCCTAATATCCTGGTTGGGTGGCTTTTAACATTCATTATTTCCTGACACAGGAAAAAATTACTCTATGCCCTAAAAACTTACCCTCCAAGCAGCATGAAATAAACCCTTCGATTTCCAATTATTGTATGTGTTTCTGTGGGAAAGAGCCTAAGCCACAGCTTTTGGATTCCAATACAATTCTGAATCCCCTAAAGGTGTCTATGCCTGAGAATTATGATTTGATTTGTTCTAGAGATAAAATGACCACCTAAGTTTATTTATCTAGATCCCAGTCTAAATTTTATACTCAAATGTGGGCAGAATTCTGCACTAAGATTACCAAGAAAAAAAAAAATTAATCTTATTCAACTCAAAGTTAAAGTTTTCAAATACTTCTCATTTAGCTTAAGGGAAAAATTCAGAAGAGTTCCTGGAATGTAGACAGGGAGACAGGGATTATTTAACAAAATTAATAGAAGATTTAAGGCTAACTCTTTGGATGAAAGTCTTAGTTGATGCTTGCTAAAAAAAAAAAAAAAAAACCCACAGATGTTTTCTTTTTTTCTCTTGATGTAAAAAAGAAACAAATTAAAGAGACAAGAAAAACAACTCACAGGGCTACATCCAAAAGCAACTTAACATCTACCCTTGCTCACCAGCATAATTTATTAACATGGTTCTATTTAGACATTTCCAAACGGTATTATCAATGATATAAATTCTTGCAACACTTACCTACTTTATCTATTAATCCACCAAAGGCAGTTTACACTCTACATTAGAGCATGAAGAGAAAGGCAAGTCATTTATCACACCTGATGTATACAGTAATGCATCTGCTCTTGGGAGCACTTTCCTCCTCATTGGGCTGTTGCCTCTGGTGGCTGAGTCACTTGTCCACAGGAAGAGGTATCTTTCATACCAGCCCAAAGGCTAATAGTTTAGATAAGAAGAAAAAATTTAGATTAGATACTGCCTTTTTCACTAACATGACTTCCATAGCTTTACTGAAGATTCATGTCATTAAGTCTTGTCATCCCCAACCCCCTTTTCTTTAATACATCTGATCTCATATTTACAAGACATTATAGCTTTTATCTTCCTAAAAAGTAGGTTTACTTCTGACTTTTTTAAAGTTTCAGATTTGTAATGCAGAAACAGTCATTATGATTTATTACATGCTAGAATATTTATCAACCTTGTTTGATACTGATTTTTTAATATGCTTGAGGCATCATTTAGTGCTCCTGGGTGTCCAGATCACAGAAATCACAGTGTTAGGGGTTGGAAGGGACCTCGAGACATCATCCAGTCCACGCCTCGGGCAGAGCAGGACCACCTAGTGTAGGTCACACAGGAAAATGTCCAGATGGGTTTTGAATGTCTCCAGAGAAGGAAACTCCACAACCTCACTGGGCAGCCTGTTCCAGTGTTCCGTCACCCTCACGGTAAAAAACATTTTCTTATGATTTAATCTCTCATTCAGAACAGAAATTGAAGTTTTCTTAAGCTCATGAGAAAAAGTAATTTTTCTGCATTTTATGATATCCCAGAATGAGCTAACATATTATGTGGTACAGAAACACTCAGCGATCTGTTATAGAAAGTTATCACTTAGAAGTAACTACATGGATTGCTCTTTGCTTTTGAACAGTTTTCTAACTGTCCTTTATGGCTTAATATTTAAAAAGTTGATGGAAAACACAACCTTTGAGAAAAAAGCATTTCAATTAATGCTCTTTTTTCCTTGTTTTGAGAATATCTGTATGTGAAAAATCTTTACTCTCTCATGTGTTTGATATTTAGTGCTAATCTGTCAGGATACTAATTTACTGACAATAATTAATCAACATTGGCAACATGAGTTTCTTTTTCATATCTACTTGATACCTAAGAGACTATGCCAAGGCAGTGAAACACGTATGCAACAAGATTCCCTGGATGTGGTCTGTGTGCCAACTGAAGCTTTTTGGAAAAACTGAACCTACATTTAGCAAAAATATCAAAGACAAGACAAGGTGAAATTGTAGTTTTTAAATCTGAGTAAATCCTAGCTTTACCATAAGAGAGTTTAGTCTATTAATGAAAACCAAACAAACCCATACCCCACCCAAAATACAAATAAACCCAGAAGACAAAAACAAATGAACAAACAAGCCTAATAAAAGGAAAAAAAAAAAAAAAAAAAAAAAAAAAAAAAAAAAAAAGAGGCAAAAAGAAAGCCCCCTCTGTCCCAGTTAAGAAAGGAGAGGGGAGGCTTGCAATTAATACCTAATTTAAGGAAAAGCATTTCTGATGACTCAAAACTCTTCAAATGACTTCTTAAAATCAGACAATAATTACAATAAATAAAAATGTGGGGGAAAGGAGAGGGTCTGTGGAATAATTCATCAAACCAGTGTAAGGGAGGCAGTAATTCTCAGATACATGTGCTCACTTTCTAGAAGACTTTTCAGGTGTATGCTGGTCTGGGGTTCAGAATTCCTTTCCTCTCAGTTCATAGCTGGCAATGGATATTTTAGATTTCAGATTTATGTCCAAAACACTTGCTTATAGGCTTTCTTATAGATTATTTGGCTGATGAATGGTCTGTAAAGAGGAAGTATATTCTATCATCTAATAGGTAGATACTCAGGATAGCTGAAACTGTTGTTCCATATTGGATAGAAAGGTGCCTGGCCCTTTGTCTCTAGCATGCTAGTTGAAATACATGTAAGTCTACTAAACCTGCTCTTTCTATATAAAATGACTAGAAAAGAATAGAAAACAAATCTGTAATATTTTTATTTCTGTTGAACCAATCCAATTTTCAAAAGTTTATTTGTGTTTTCACCACCAAAGTGAAACATTCATTACTCATACCTTAGTCTCTTCTGGTAATTTAACCATAATCACTGATCTTTTACTTGATAAGGCTGCATCTGTGTGCATGAAATTTTTTGCTCTTTACTCATCTGTTGAAAGCCAGCATAAATTATATGAATAATGTGAAAAATGTTTAAATATTTTTTTCTTGGCTGCAAATATCAGGTGTGTACTTCAGTTAGTTAAACTGAGAGTCTATTTTAAAAAAATTAAAATTTGTTGCTATAAAAAAAGATCCATGTTTTAAAGGCTGTTGTTTCAAACAATAAACTTAGATTTTGGAAAATTGTTGTAATAAAACATTATATGTGACAACAGGCCTATAAATTCATAGCTTTTAAAAGCACATTGGCCACAAGGTGGCAAACTATGTCCATAGGTTTAAGTAGAAAACAATATTGTAGAGGTGTCAAGAGGTCTCTGAAAATCCTTTATTTCCTGTGCTAAGCAGAAAACTGAATCATATCAATACCTGATGTATCTCTACTATGTGTGGAGAGGAGGAAATTTTGTTCTTATGAAACGTGACAGCATATGGAGGAGGAAAGAGGCATTCATCATGATGATGCTATTAAGTCACCACTCACAGAATGTGCATTTAAACAACCCTTACAGATTTTCCTGAGAAAGTACTCTAAATTGACTAAGAAAAAAGTATGGGTCTAGGAGAGAATCTGATAATCTTGTGAATAATAATTAACATAGTTAGTAGAGCTTGACTTTGTGAAACTAAATTTTGCACTGGAGTAAAAAAAATTCTAATGGGATATTTTTAATGACCTTCCATGGAACTGGCCTTCTTTATATACAAAAACCTCTATAGACAGGAAAAAAAAACACCAAACAAAACACACAACAAACAAAGCCATGTCTAAATATTTGCTAAAATATTGCAAAGTGTAAAATTGATTTGGTTTGTGTTTTTTAAATAGCATAGAGAGATGGCAGGAAAAAAATACAAACAAAGCAACAACAGAAAGCAAACTTTTTTGTGTTTTACAGTAAAATTGAATGCTTAATAAGTGGGTAGTTCCTTATAGAGAAATCTGCAAGAAATCTAGACAGATACCTCTTCTGCCTCTTGTGGTTTCACTGCAGCTTCACTTAGTAGTGCAAGTGTTTAGTAACTTTCAGATTGTAACCATGTAGGTTGATTTATGCAACTGTAAATACCAATGCATATAAGTCAAAATTCTAAGCCACAGAACAAGTGCAGTTTGAAGAAAACTTTCTGGTGTTTCATCAAGAGATAAGTAGAATTCCCTACATAACTTGTTGAGTGTTTAAAGAAAATAAACTAATCAGAAAGAAAAAAAAAAAGCAGCAAATTTTCAATCACTGCTTCATAGTAAGACTGTTAGGACACTAGTAAGGAAAACTAGAATGTGGATGGAAAGGAAGAAAACAGACCTTGGAGCCTAGCATTTAGGTGAAGGTCTCACTGTAGTTCTTCAGAGGTACTGAAAGGTAAGTCTAACATTTTTATTCCTTAATCTCATGAGATTCTCCATTTAGGTTTTTTTTGTGTCAGATCCAGTCGTATTATACGTAATGCTTTTTGAGCAGTCCAGAGTGAACACTTAAGAGATTTAATGCTAAACTGGTAGAAGTCATGTTAGGCTGCCTTCTCAATATGGAGTTAAGTGACAGACCTGCTGTAATGGCTCTACAAATGATCCATGCAGAAGGAGACTTTAAATACTTGTTGACAGTGGATCTTTCCTTCTCATTTTTGAGGCATTGCAGTGAAAAAGGAAAAAACTGGAGAAATAAAAACAAATAATCATCTGTATCCATTCCACAGTGAGTATTCCTTTATCTGCCATGTCAGAAATTCATGAGTCTACAAACCCTCACTGACACTGAGGAGTTAATATCTAGGATGAAATCCAGCTTTGAATCTTTCAGACTTTGCACTTAAAAGAAGACTTAGAACTTAAAAAATATAAACTCAGCAATGGATTAATGTTATCATGATGTTGATAAAAATTCACAGTCCTCCTTGGAAAAGCAAGTTTGGTTTACTATACAAATGTATTTTTTTTAAGGAAGACCTCACGCTGTAACACAGATTTTCAGATTGATTTATCTAAAACTCCTGCCTCTGCGTCTGGAGTTTGGTGGCTAAAAAACCCAGTATCCTAATAGTCAACAGATTCTGAATTATTGCTCTAAACAGCTGTGCAACACACATGCAGACAAGATGAGCACAGGAATCCTCAACTACTGTTGAGCAGCTGAGTGGTGCCAGCAGGCATGGGTTACTGTAATAGACTATAAACACAATGAAGTCAATATAGTATCAAACTCAGGACAGGACCTCTGCTCAGTATGGCATCAATACAGAGCATGTAGTTGGAATGTGATTTCATCTTTAAACATGAATTGCAGAAATCAAGTTGACAGTTAATGAATATGTATGTTAGTGGAAATATAAATTCCTGGTCAGCTGCAGGTGGAAGTTTACCACCTTCATGTGTCATTAGGCGTACATAACCAACAATGTGACCTTACTAGTTTTGGAAGGTTCAGCTTGTGATCTTGGTGCAGCTAGCACTGAGAAGCAGCTGTTGCCATTATTCTAAGGTGAGAGAGCACATAGGGTAATTCGTTGCAAATAATAAAAAGGTGGAAACAAAAAAGGGACATTGCTATGTTAATAATAAATTCATTAATTATTCAGAAGAAAATTAACATCAGGAAAAGGTATAAAATATGAGGGAAAATTGAGAAGATGACAAATCAGCAATACCTAGGATCAGTTTATTTTAGAGAATAGCATAATTTAACACTTCTGCATTTCACTGGTGGAAATCTGGCCAGAAGATATTCAACAGAAGACTGTACTTCTGTGTGTGGATACATCTTAGCTTGCATCTTGCCACATGTCTTCATTTATCCCAGGGCAAACCACAGGTTTTCCTCACAACATACTTGTTCCAGACCATTGCTATATGCAATGGCTAATAAATAATTGTGGTATGCCTGAGACTGTTGTGCCCTACCCTGCCCTGAAATCTCCACATTCAACAAAAGAAGCCAGAATGAAAATGACCCAAAGATTTGGGATCTCCAAAACATATTTGACAGTTGTGACATCTGTGAAAAATGATTGTGATCTTGATTGAGTTAAACAGACAGACAAATGTTTTGAGCTCTTCCTTCTTCTAAAACTTCAGTTTTACTTTTCTTTAGGTTTAGCTGCTCTCTATTTATTTCTTGGCTGCATATACATGTTTTGATAGATATAAAGTTACATTTTTTCAATTCTTTTTCTCCCTGATTACCATTAGAGAAATGTTCCTGGACAGCATGTCATGCTTGTCTTTTTGTGCAGATACAACCAGTTCTTAAATGTAACACTGCTGTATGCATTGCTTTTGTGGAATTCATTCAATTAGGAACCTTCTCCCAGGCTTTCCAGTCACACCATTATCATTAATTTACTCTGGACTTGCCATGTATAAAGGCTGATAAGAACCAACATCCGTGGGACTGACACTGAGGTTCAAATCAAGGTTCTTCTAAAATCCTCGGTGTTCTAAAATACCAGTTCTAACTGGTTTTGTCATCTTCAAATGTTAATGTTACCAAAAACGTTAAGCTGAAGTTTGAAAATCTTTGCAAGTTATTCCTCCATTTCAGCCATATTATTCATGCCAAATAACTGTCCCAAAATGAGTACATGTTGAAAGAGGAGAATGTGTGCTGGGAAGATGATCTGCCTCATGTTCAGTTCATTATGGGCGTCAACCCATCAATCAGGCACAGCCTTTGAGAAGGACTTTGAAGTAGATAAGCTAAGTACCAGACACACCCAAGACCTGGACTTCAAGCATATAATTTCTTAATAAAATAACTTAGAAAATACATAAATATACAATATGACTTATAAAATACATACTTACATAAAATAACTTATGTATCTGTAAAAAATAATGCAAACAGTTGCATGTTAAAATTCTAACAAGAGCATTGCATCGAGAGAAATAAGAAATGTGATTTTGATTTTACGTTAATTTGTTGGCAAGAATTTTGGATGGAACTTTGCTAAATTCAAGTGCAAAGGTCAAAGAGCAGAATGAACTCATATTTTCTCGTTATAGGTGCAATTTAGGCAAGAAATATATCTACTAGGGTATATGTTGTATAATGCCTACTATAACCAAGTCCAGCTGAATTCAGTTATTAGAATATTTCTTCTATTTCTATTCTTTGTATGTTTGTATTGTAATTTCTCCTCTGTATCTACATCATAGATGTGCTATTAGTTCTGCATTCATAGTAATAAAGCAACAGTAACAATAATAGTAGTAATAATGGGTTCTCATAGTTTTTCCTTGTTAAATCTATATAGAACATCTTACAGAAGGTATAACTATTGATAGCCTTTTTTCATGGATGAAGAGCTTTGACATTGCATTTCTTAGAAATATTTCTTATAAAGTACATCATATGCATTTGAACTCACAGTTATCATTGCTCTTCACAACTGCTCTACTCAGACCAAATCTGTAGGAAAATGTAACACCTATTAAAATGTAACACTCATTAAAGCAACTGGCACACCTGTGGGAAAATAACCGAAGTAGTTTATAGAAGTCTTTCTTTATGTTGACAGTGAACAATCTGACTCAATAAATCTGATATTTGTTCAGAGAAAAAGGTTTGTTTTGCATTTATCTGCATTTACAGAACAGGGATATGAGTTACTGTAAATTCCTATACCCCCAGTCTCAGAAAGAATTGGAGCCTGGGGTAAAGAATAAAATAAGTTAATGCATGCGTACACAACTTCTAAGAGATCTTCAGGCACTTAAGGCCTTGGTTAATATTTAATGTCTGTGAAATAAAGGGACACAAGTTCCATTTGCAGAACTGACTGAGATCACTTGTGTTATTTGGTTGGGTAATATAAAGAAAAACTTGTAGCTGTTTCCATATGCTCAGAGTCTGAATTTGATCCTTCACCTCAAAACTACTTAAAAATTCTTTCATGGGGATGATATTTAGGGGAAAAGTGATTAATAAATCAAGATGCTAAGCACTACCAGCTCCTACAAAGGTTACAAATGCATCAGTCCTGTACCTCCTAGCTGAAAGTGTCAGTTATTCCACTTCAAGGGTTCTGGCTTATTTCTGTATTTTGAGCAATTCTGGAGTTTTATTGCTTTTGGCGAGCAGTGAACATGTCTTTGATAAAACACAGTCCTTAATTTTGCACACAAAAGGGTTTTTGACATGAAAATGGTAGTATCTTTCTATCAGTCCTTAGGAAAACCAGAGGGCATTAGACTTTTTTTTGGTTTTGTTTTCTCTACCATTTATATATCTAAATTTTTTCATGAAGAATGTCTTGATACAACAGAACAGATAAGAAATATTCATTCCCTGTACTGTGGTAATGATTATAAAATACCTGAGTAACAGAGTTCAGGGCCACAAACCATCCTTTGTTAACTGTGAAGAAGTAGTATTTTCCCTTTTTCCCTTTCATACACAAACTGATGATCTTCAAGAAAAAGAAATTTTGAGAAATGTAGGAGAAAAATTAATTCATCTTAAAATTTCTGCATATCCACTTTCTAAAAAGGTTCATACACTGATAGGTAGTACTTTCTGAACTGTGGCCCAGGATTCACTGTTCTGTGGTTAGGACTGCATGATCAGAGTGATGTTTAAAAGCTTGTTTAAACAATAATTGTTAAACAATATTTTTATCAAGGAAGTAGATGAGGGAATATGGTGATTCATGGAAAAAAAAATTTAGTTGACAAGCCATTCATTTAACATTTGTTGAGCTACTTTCTTGAACTATATCTTAGCCTTTTTCTAATCCATTAAATTAAAAGGATTTTTTTTAAGTCTCTTTTTTAGACACTAAGAGTTGTTAATCTTACAAATAAGACAGAAGCCTATTGTGCTTATTACAATATAATCAATATAAATAGAGGCAAATCTCTCCCCACAAAGTTTAAAATAGACGATGACAGAAATATTTTGGTGCGTATTTGAAGAATATGTGTCTGGATGTGCATGACTATAAGACAAACCTTGCACAATCACCTTGCATTTGGGGGACTAAGAATGTATTAGTGACTGGACACTACATGTAAGTAATTCTTTAAGTCTTCACATCAGGGAACATTAGTTGGTGATCTTAGTTAGAGATATGTCTGTTCTTTAACATATTTATGAACCCAAATAATACCAAAGGACATCATCGAGGACAGTGATATTGTGAAGCCTTACTAATTATACTACTTAATACATTTAAGAAAATATCATTTCTCTGTGTTCCCTCAAACTTTATGAGTGAATTAACAAGTAGGAGGAAAACTAACATGCACAAAAAGCTTCTTCTGAAGAAGGAAGCAAGTCACCTCCAACGCTGAAGATCACATTTTGTGGAAAAAGTCTTATGTTGTTCCTTGACACAGAAAGGAACTGACTTTCATATAAAGCCTAAACAGCTGCTAACCAATGCTAAGGAGAGACTGACCAACTGCAGAAAGGTAGAGATGGCTGAGAAACAGTAACATTGTGAAGAGATGCATGTAGGTTTCTCCTCCCTCAAGCACCCTGAAGACACGTTCTCTCAGGTCTGTGACTTCTTGAAACATCTTTGGTAGAACAGTGAACAGCTACTGTCTCAGATCAGAATGGCAATGGAGGTCTTGAACATGTATGAAAAGGGGAAATATCGGTGTACCCAGACATAGAGAGGGGGGAATGTAAACCTGAATGTTTCCAATGTTATTACTGTTTCACTTACACACATTTCAAAGGGAAATGGATATATTTTGAAATATTATATCTAGAGTGGTTTTGGGGGGAAGTGGAGAAAAGAGCAGCAATATTGACTCATTCAGAATAATATAAAAAATACCAAGTTACAGATATGCATACTCATGCATATTTAGTGATTTAATATCGGTTAAAGCATGTGCGTTATGGCTTCCTTGCTTGAAGGAATTTTTGTTTTGCACTCACATAGCCATTTACCTCTTTCTTATTATTTGAGCCTGCAAATATTATGTTGCCATGGATGCTGGCCTCAGATACTCTAGTAATTTTTTAGTATCATTTCAAAAAAAGCATGAATGATAACAGTTTCTTTTAATTTTTTTTTTCTTTCCCAAGGAAGAGTCTGTCTGCAGCAGGTACAGACCTGGTCACTACACTGTTTCCTCCAGTATCAGGAGCAGTGCTTTACTGTTGGTGTGTAAATTCCACAGAGGTTTTTAAAACTTCAGGTTAGTAATGAGAAACAAGTTAAGTAGGCTAAACCTCTGTTTAAAGGATTTAATATATTAGTAAACCAACAAAAACAACATTAAAAAAAAAAAAAAAAAAAAAAAAAAAAGATGGAAAGAGAAGCAGCAAGCCACCTGGCTCTGTGTAAACATCTTATGAGGTATTAGACTTAAATGTAGAAAAGATATGCAAAGCCACAAAAAATCATTATCTATATTTCAAAGGCAGAGGAAGGTGAAGGGCCATATCCAAATTCCGCTGAAGTCACTGGAAATTTTTCTGTTTACTTTGATGAGGTTGGATATAGCATTAAAAAACCAAGCTGGTTTCCTCATATTGCATGACAAATGTTGCTCAAGAGAAAGCAAAAAGCACAGATAGATTGAGGTGTCTGGGATATGCTTGGCCAGCTGGAGCTCAATACATAGCTGCTGATGGTCCTGGGTTGGTTTGTATGTCTGAAGATTATTACATTTCCACTAGCCCACAGAAAGTCAAAAGATATATGAGGTAACAGTTTGGAGCCAGCACAGACTGATGCTTCTGGATCATTGTGGTTCTTGCCCCAGGCAATAGACTACTGGTCTACTAATGGATTTTGGAAAATAAAGATCTATTCCTCCAGCACATGTCTGAAAGGAGAGTAATTCGGGATCTTTCTAATGTGCTGCATTTGCTCTAGAGGTATCTTGACCCAAAGCCAGTCCTGTAACTCAGCATACAGCTAGGATGCTTATTAGGCTTGTGGAGAGCAACTATAGCTGCACTGTCTACTTCATTATGCAAGTGTCAGAGTATGTTTTTACTGGGTTCAGGAGGCTACGTGTGCCAACTGTTACTGATGTTTGTCCCTCCCAAATTTGGTATGACCTGCCCCTCCCTTGCTGGAAAGCCTGTTCCCCCCTCATCCAGGTTTCTCACTCAATTTCATCCACTTCTGCACAAAGTTTCCTTTCCCCTGAGCAAAGCAATCTAAGTTAATGATTCTTCTGTTGAACAGTCAATTTAAATATTTTCAACTTTGTCTTTATCTAGAGACACAGCAACTAAATGTTGTTTTTTTTTTTAAAAAAGAGCATTCTTGATAGTGTATCAGCCCAGTACAATAACGATTTAGTTTTAAGAAACCTAGCACCTTTTCTATTGCTGAGCCAAGCATGAAAGAAGTTTGACATTCATTCAAAATTGAAGGCTGTAATGAAAAATACAGCAATTTCTTTTTATTTAAGATTGTATCTTCACTAGATCACCTCCAGCTTGGGGTAATAGGATTTTTCTGTTTTCTAGCATGAGCTATTTCAAGAGTAGAAGGACCATGGCCATGGTTAGGATTAACTGACAAAAAAGCAGATAGTTTTGAAAAAAGGATAATATGGAAGAAAAATTTCAAGTTAATAGGCAGCAGAAGTTCTAGTGGGAAAGAGAAAATCTAATGACCAATGAGTAGAAAAATAGGTGAAAAATATGTTTAAGAGCTGAGAAGAAGGGTGGGGTTGGATAAACTGGTGAGAGAAAAATCTTGTGTTATCAGCCAAAAAGGAAACTTTGAAGTTACCTTCAAAATCTGTTTCAAATATTTCTTTCTTCTTATTATCAGCAACACTTGGTGGAAAAGAAACATGAAATTTTTAATTGGGATACAATAAAATAGCCTAATATCATTTGTACAAAGGATGACTGCAGTATAATACTGCTGAAGGCAACAGTAAGGCTAATGTCTTTAAGCCAGCTAAATCATGAAATGTTTATCTAACTTTCAAGACCCCCACAACTATCAGCATTTCTTTTTGTGATTTCTTTCTTACCATTCTTTTTCCTTAGATGTCGTGTTGATGTTTCAGGGTTGACTTTAATGTTCTCCCAAAGGAAACAGCTGAAAGATCCAATATGGTTTCTTCTTTAAGAGCCAAGAATGTTTTAGCTCTTTCAACATTTTTTTTTACATAGAAGCAGGAAAAAAATGACATGTGGAGACTGCTTTGTATCACTGTTAACAATTTTACATCACTTTGCTGAAATACTTTATTTATATAAGAATCAAGTTTTAAATAAAGATACAACCATTATAAAGGGTATTTATGTGTGATATTCACTATTTGCCAACAGCTGTATATTGTGAGCCTTGGAACACATTTAAATCATGCTACTAAAGCCATAGGTATTATTTGATTTCTCTAAGCTTGCTCTGCATCTGATTGGCAAAATTCCAGCCTGTTTTCAAAAGCAGAAGCCTAACAAAAGAATGTACAGAACATTATTTTTACTTCACTTCTTTCTGATGTTCTGGGAGCAGTTACACATCCTGCTTTTGAGAAACAGTTGAATAGGTACACATGAGTATGTTAGTGACAAACTAGGTAAGAAATCTTTCCTGATCAATCCCTCATCAGTCAGTAATATACCCAGGGGACAGGTTCATTACATGTGAATTTGATCAGTCTGTTGTTGAAGTTGGATTCTGGACCAAGTAAGCTACTTGTTGAGTGAATTGCTCAACATCAAAGAGAAATTATATATTATGCTATTTTCCTTGCTCTACTCAATCAGTTTGGTCTAAGGTATAGACTTATTTGCAGGTAGTCAAAACCAATTGAAAAAAAAAATGTTTTTCCTAATTAAGATGTGTAAAAATGGCTTTTTCATTTACTTTCTGAAATCTTCTTATTCTAAATTTCTTGAAATTTTTCTAAATTTTTTTTCTTCTTCTTTTTTTTTTTTTTTTTTTTTTCTTCCCTTTTCTTCTCACTTTGTCAGCAAAATCTTTGACTGCTTGGACCTGGATTGATTGTTCCAAGACAACATATATCAGTCTGATGGTACCATGTTTCACTAGTCTACCAATACTAGTAGACATAATGGACAGCACACTGCCTGTTGCAAACTATCTTTGAGAAGCAAAGCAAATCATGACCACCTGAGTTTCATATTTGTGAAAACAGACCACTTCAAAGACCTGAGATAGTTATTTTAGTCATGTTGCTCTCACTGCAGTGAAATGTAAGTTTATTTTGAAAGGCCAATGTTTTTACTGGTATTACAAAGATTTATCTTTCTAGAACCATAGTAATATGGTCCTTTTTGTGGCTGTAAATTTAGCTTTTGCTTGACTTCAATAAATTTGGGGAGAACTTGTCCATTCTTCAGATCAGTCTTCAGAGGAGCTGTGGGAAATCACATTATGCTTTCAGTAATTAACTTCTTTAGCCTTTCTCTTTGCTCCCAATGAGGGCAAGTTGCCAGCCTTAATGAATGTAACAGCCATGTTTTAGCCTACAGATTGAATTGAGGGAGCTACCTGGTTTTGTTTCTTCAAAGCCTCAAGGTTAGGCTGGGCTGGTTCTTACCCTCATACTATCTGTGAGTGGAATGACTTCTGTCTATAGATAGAAAACTTGATCTAAAAACAGAGTATCATTGAATTTGACACTGAATAGAAATGCTTTAAATGGCTTACATGGTGATTTTTAAAAGAAAGGACTCGAGGACTCTTTTCTGATGGAAACATGATTTATTGTCTTGTATCATGTGATGTTTATTTCAATTATGCAGCACTACAGCACTCTACCCTAGTAAACCTGAAGCTTTAATGGTGGTTGTGATTATGTTCAGCATCTTGGTATGGCCTGTCCAGCTCACTGCTCTAGAGGATTGTATAAGTAGAGAGAGGAGAGTAAATATTTGGCAGAAAGCTTTTGAAACCTTGAACTGGAATTAATTATTGAAAGTTGTCAAAATAATTTGTATTTATAAATGCATCTATATGGTATCCCACTATATCTTGTTTGTGTTGTGAAGGATTAAAATTCAGTGATCTGGGAGTCATATGACCATAAGCAAATAAAGAGTGAGTTTTGGTTACTAGAAAAGGGAAAGGAATACAAGACTATGTCACTGACCACACTGAAAAAACCTTGGTGATATGGTGATTCAATTTATTTCAGTTCTCTCAGTTTTAGAGGAACAAGAAGTAGAAATGTATGAGAAATATATAGGAAACTAGTAAGGTACTTACACTTTAAGCACTTATTCTTTGAGAATTAAGGTATGGATTTTGAAGACGTTAAAAAAATCATTAAAAATATTATTTTTTCAAGAAATCAATATAAATTACACACAAGGGGCTTTTGAAATCTCACTGGGTGATCCAACATGTAAATATCTTTGAAATTTAGTTAGCTCCATAGTGTCCGAGTTTGCATGGGAGTAAAGCTTGAAAAAAAAATTCTAAGTTGTCTTTTCTATCTTTTCATATTTGTTTGTTTTTCTGTTAGAACTGCACTAAAACTGATCGGCTAAATAGAATGCAATAATGCACTTTGATAGCTTGAAAATCACTTTGTTTGCAAACTGGAAAATTATTAGAATACGTATTAGATCTTAAAGTTTGGAGACCAATGGTTAAGCTAGTAAATCCTAGGAAAGTTAATAAATCCTTACCTTTATCTCATTATGATGATTTAACTCTATTTCATGTATATTTCCAGGGCAAGCTGTCATAGGGCTGCTCTACATCACTGTTTGCATCTTTGAAATAGTTATGTCTGACTTACTGTATACTTTAACACTTAGGGAATCAACCAGCATACACTGAACTAATTACTGTCACCGCTTTCAAATTCAACAAAGAAAGAAATCAAGGAAATAGCCTTGCTCTAAGCTGAAGACTTTTAATATGATTGAGATTTTCTGATATTCAGAACATGTATAACCCTCTTCAAATATGTTGGGCTGTTACTGGCAAGCCACAGTGTTCAGTTCTTCATTTGGAAATTGTGAAAATCAAATGTCTAACGGACTCAGTCCAAAGACTGGATTTATATCTGAGGTGAAAATTGCTTCTCAAGTTTCCTAAGGCCAAGTGCATTACATCCAGATTTCACTGCTCAAATGTAGTAGCCAGTGCAGTGTGTAGTAGCTGTATGTTTCTTCAGCATACAGAGAAATACCTGGAGGGGTAACACAGTTCTTGCATGAGCTGCCTCAATACTCCTGTCTGAATAAAGATCCTAAGGGGACCACACTCCTAAGATAGCTGCCTGAAAATTAGTCAAATGAAACTGATACTTTTCCACCATTACTTACAAGTAAATCCTTCAGGTTCCAGAGAAGTTTTAAATAGTTCAAATATTGGCCATCCATCACATTCCTTCAGATTACTTTTTACAGTTGGATTGGGATTTTCCTAGATGTGAAAATATCTGGTTGTTAGAAATAATTCCCTATGTCACCATTCACATCATTTAGTTTGTTACACATGTTGAAATGAGTATAAAGGATCTACTCTTTGGACATAGGCAGAAAAGCTTGAGGACAGCTTGCACAGTCTTCAAATGGTTTTCAGCAATTTTTTTTACTGTGCATGTGTGTATCTGCATGTATAAAAATACACACATATGTTCATGTATATGTAATCAGAATACAGAACAGAATTCCTAATTTCTCTACATTTCTACACCTCTAGCATTAGAACTCAGATTAGCAACTGTTTATGAAAGACTACTTTGATTATATGAAGTACTGAAAACATGCAGGATATGTAAGGATATGGAAAGATAATTTAAACTTATAAATTGCAGATAAGATGTTGACTAAGGGGCTTATATTGAAATTACATACTCTTGTAGCTAATTAAAAGTGTAGATGATACATTTGTTATATTCAGTAATAAATAAGCTTATATTTTTTTATGCTCAAACACAAGAGTTTAGCAAAACAGGTGAAATGCAACATTATTAACATAGGCTGAAAAGGTACCTGGCAGAAGTGATGGCTGAATTAGTTCATCATAAAATTTAATGACTTTTCTGTAACACTTGCTCCATGGCCCATGGTCACAGCACAGTTCCCTGCTTCCTGCTTACTTGAGGGAAAATTAATGCATCTGAGCAGAGGAGCTCATTTCTCTCCGGTTCCAGCCCACAGAAGTGGGCTCACATGCTGCAGGTGGAGAGCAGACCTGTGGTCACCACTCTGCACTTTACAAACCCAAGTGGAAAGTGGGAAGAGACATTTTGTGGCACAGGTAACATGAAGGAAAACTGAGCCTCTTTAAGACATTTTTATTGAGCATTAAGAGACTGATTGTATGATGCTCTAATTTAGGAGTCATTCATGGTCTGATCTAAGCAGCTACACTGTGAACAGTGGCTAAGGAGTGATTATTAGCCTCTAACATTTGCTTAAACTTTTGCAGAGAGCTGTAACACGTGAATAAGTGAGGAAAATATTATTACAGACCTATGTACTTTGTGTACACTATTGTCACAAGGTCATTCATCAAGGTCCAGTAACAGGTTTGGAAGCTTTGGCCTCCTCCTCGCAACTTTTCAATTCTCAGACCTCAGACTTCTCTATGGGTTGACCTCCAACAATGCTTGGACACAAAGTCAAATATTCAGTTTTTAGGGGCGCTTCCCACCTGGGCTTTAGCAGGATTACATCTTCACTCATTCATAAAGATGACTTATTCTTACTGGTGTTAAGCAAATCCATGAAAAACACTAACATGTTTTCAATTGTGAAATTCATATCAACAAGGATAATATAAAGTTATGTTTTGTGTGAAAATTAAACTTTTTGATGTCTCTGTGACTGACAATATAGTAGATTTTATCCAAAGAGTGTGTACTCCCCAAATGGCAGTGCTTCCTCTTCATCTATTATTTTTCATAATTTGTATTATCAATGCATGTGTTTCCAATTTTAAAGAGAAGGTCAAAGGATGTAATCTTACTCATCTTATTTAGGCAAAACTTCACTCTTCTACCTGAATCTCCAACATTACACATTGCACCTAGGTATTCCAGTTTCCACATTTTAAGTCTTTCGACTCCATAAATATTTTTGCTGAGCACATCCTGAGCATCTGAAATATGAGGATTTTTACATCTGGCCAGAGTTTTCACAAGAGAGGCAGAAGAATATGTACCTTGTTCTGTTGTAGCAGTGAAGCACAGCCTCCGAGCACACTTATCCTCTTTTTTCTCTCCCCCTTCCTGCAGGATGACCTGGGATAAAGATAAAGAGTTCTGCCTTTCCTCAGGAGCCTTGTAATTTATTCACAGCTCTAAGACACAGGAGACCTGACTTCAAAGCTTTTCCCTGCCCCATATTTACCACATTCTAGGAAAGTGCCAGAACTTTTTGGGCTGGAAGCCTTCTAAATCCTTCCTTTGCAGTCTTTCACATTTTTATAAAATGATTAACTATGTATTGGAGCAGGGCCTGGAGTAAAAGTTTTGGGCTTGATTCACCTGGGTTCTGCAGACCAGCATGTTCCTTTCTAACACTTGCTCTTTCTCTCTTCCTTTGTACTAAATTAGATTATGCAAAGTGGGTGATCTTCCAGATGAGAAGCTGTAATATCAAATCAATACCAAAATACATTATATCTCCCAGCTATGATCCCGTTAGACATGTGCACTCAAGTCCCTGCAAAGGAAGGCCAGCTTTGAACTGGCATTGAGGGAATCAAGTTTCTGTATTAAAACAACAACAAAAAGTTTTCTGATACAATGAAATCTTACCAGTGGGAGGCTACAATGTCTGGATAGTGCAAAACCTGGATTATATAACTTTGAATAAGACATCAGGAATAAAACCAGAACAAAGCATAACTGGGAAAAATCCAGTTAAGGATTCACATTTGTCCATGCCACTGGGATGGCTCCATTCAGAGCCAATAGCATCTGAACTGGTCTTTAATGCGTTTTGGAAGATCTAGGGTTCCACCACATATGGCATGCTTTATAGGGCTTTTTTACTCAATCTCAGCACAAATCAGTCTCATCTGTACAGAGTCTGAGGGCAGCAATTTCTGGAGCAGAGCAGATCCCATGGAGAAGTTGTTCACAGAGTAGTCAAGGTTATTTGAACTAAACTGGCTTTCTATTGGACAGCTTCAGTCTCTACATCCAGGACACAGGTAATATGGTACCTGGGCAATCAGACTACAAAGGATTGGAAGCTAACTGCAGGCAAGCTGGGAACATGTGAGGTAAACAAATACAATGGTTCAGTTGGAGTAAATGGTTATATATGAAGTATTGTGGAGGGGATAGTGATGTTCACCCTTCACACTCTGAGGTCACATGAAGGTGCCACATAAAATCCTATCTGTAGGTATAACCTGTCCCATTCAAACAACATATCCCTTAAAGAGTGAAAAATGATAAGGCTTCAGTTCTTGAAAGAATGTTCTAGAGACAAAGGAGTTGTCCTAATTACATCTTCACTTTGAGACAAAATTCGAAACAAAGAAATGGACTTCTAAATCCTTCCCTGCCCTGAATCACAGCTTTGTCTGTTGATCTATGCAGTCATGGTTTGCATGAAAAAGCTTTGTTTGTGCAACAAAATCAAGCCTTTTATATTTATTTTATTTTATTTTAATGTTATTTTTCCAATGGAAGCAAAATAACAGTAGATGTTAAGACAGTGATGTTACTGTGTAACAGCAATTTTGCAGTAATGCATAAATTTAAACATCTTAACTCCTGCTCAGTAATTTCCATCTCAGGATGTGTGTGGTAGCATTCCCAGGTGCAAAGTTCATCTGTGGTTTCCTTAATAAAAATATGAACTGCTGTTTATGAAAAGAAGTTTCAGGGAACTCCTAGGCTTCAATGCTACAGGAACCCAAATCCATTTTAAAATGAAGGAGAGGTGGGTGCCTAAGTCCCTCAGGGTCTCTTGCTCTAAGAGATTTAGACACCAATAGTCCATTGATTCATCCCCCTCTCATTCCCTGGCAGCACAGACCTTGCCTGAGCAGAGTGTGTAGATCATATATCCTGTTTGAAAGAACGCTTATTGCAGCCAGATAAGGAATATTCCTTTGGCTCTGATTCAGATGGATTTGAAAAGTATGATTTTTCTTGGAAGAAAACTGAATCCCTTAACTGTTTTCTCCTGCCACCACAGCACAACTACTGATTTACAGCAGCATGAGGTCTACTTTTCCATCTACATAATATTTGGGGAAAGCTTGTGGCAACATAATGTGTAAATGAGTATGAGCAGAATGTGTTTGCTTTTCCTTCCTCCTTGTCTGTACAGAGATGATCTTGACAGTGTGGGTTCTGTGTTGAATGCTGCACATCAGAGGCTCTTTACACTGACGTTTACACTGCAGGTGATAGCTCCTATTTTCCTTCTGGGAACAACCCTTCATAGCTTGCACCATCTGGGAGCAAGAAAACCCAGAAAATCCTCTCCCTCCTGGCAAAAAAGCAGACACCAGAATATTGGTACCATCAGCTCACTGGCTGTTTACCAGAGGAAGCCAACTTCAAAATCTGGATGACGCTACTGAAAAATGGTTCCAGGAAGCTGCTGTGAATCAATGTGTTTGGGTAGCCTAACCTCCCCTCTTCCCTAACTGGCACAGGATTTTTTCCTGAGTTGTTCTGAGTATTTCTCTGCCTTATGGACAGTCATATGCCTGGAATTCCCAGAACCAGGTGTGGGTCAGTATCTTGTCAAGACACTCCTCTGCTGTTAGACTCTTCCCAATCTACTTCTACATTTCTGTCATTACATATGTAGCCTCGGAGGGTTAAATAGATAAAGGAGATAGCAACAGCAACAACAGAAAAAGAATATTGGTGAGCTTCAATATTAATGATTTTTCACTTATTCTGGCTTTTTTTTTTTTTCCCAAACTCTACTGCCTTTCTTATATTTACCCATTTCTGTTCCTTTCCATGCCAGCAGTCATACACTGAAAACATGCTCTACTGGTCAGAGGAAACAGCTTTTGAATTTTTACATGTTTTCAATTTGAAACATTCCTAACTTTCACAGGATGAGAATTATGAGGCACCCTTTCAACTTCTCCTAATTTATTACTTCTTTCTTGAAAGGATTAAAAGCATTTGCTACAAGCCCAGTCTTGCATTCAGTATAACCCCCAAACCTCTATCAACTGCAATGTGGATTTTTATGAACCTATTTTTCATGCAATGCAGTTTGGTGAATCTTTGGAACAGCACTTGGATACTTCAAAAGAATTCAATTTAAGCATAGAGCTACTAGATAAAACGTGGACAACAACATGAGTGTTGTTGTTTTCACAGATATACTGAAATCTGGTGCAGTCTCCATTGATCTTCAACAGAATTCCTTCTGCAACAAAACTGCAACAGCAAGCAGTTAACTGGTATTAATATTACAGATACATTAGTCTCTTCACCCCCAACAAATTGTATCATTAGATAAAAACATATACTTGATTAAGTGTATTTTACTATTGAAAAAAAAATATTGGTACTCTAGAAAGATTGTATCAATAACTAATACCTCTCACTCTTATGTGCTAGCACTTTTCTACATGGAGTCTCTGTTCACTCACTTTCCAGCTCATACAAGCATAATTTTGTTTGCTAGATTGAAAAAAATCAGACACAAACCCCTCCAAAAAAACAAATCAGAAAATGAAACCTAAAATCATTATCACATCTTTGTCCTTTTTTTGTCACTGTTCAGGCTGCAGACAATTTATATATAAATACATTTATTTTTTTTTTTTAATTATTATTAATCAGTCAAGCTAAGACCCTTTAGTTGTTTGACTGTGTCCCTCTTAGGCACATTTCTCAAACTTTCAATTACTCCTCTGATTCTTTTGTGAACTCCTTCCATTTGCTAAAACCTGCTTCTTAGACCAGAGGCACTCTTAACAAGACACAGTATGCCCAGAACTATAAACATGGCAAATGCAAAGGTAATTCAAGCTTCCCACTCACTACCCTTGGTTTTCATTATATTCTTTTTTGGTAGTACTGAATCAGAATAGGATCATTATTAGCTTCATATCCATATTATTAATGCTTCTTTCCATGGCCATTGTGTCCCAGGAATCACTCAAATATTCTAAAAGCATTGCCAGCATTTTTATTATGCTATGAATAAATTTTTATTGTTGGTAATAAAGACTGTATTAACCATCTATCTTTATTACTCTTCATTCTTTTTTCACTCATGATTTACCATGTGAAGGCATTTAGGAATTTCATCCAAGGTGTTTTCAAGACTATTGATTAAAATATTGAATGGCAATGTACCTTGAATTAGAAAAAAACTCTCTAGAAACAGATCAGCTTGAAAATTCCCCATTAATAAATGTAGCTGGAGATGTAACATCTAGCAAGGTTTTAATCTTCGTAACACATGATATGTTGATTTTATAACGCACCCTTTCATAGAATGTTGTGTGATAACAGTCAAATATTTTACAATGTTTAAGTATATTGCATCATGTACCTTTATCAACAGGAATGTGTAATCTCATCAAAAGATAGTTTGACAAGTGTTGTTTTTATAAACCCATGTTGGCTGACTTTAAATTACCCTGCTTCAGATTTTGAGTAGCAAAGCCCCATATCAGCCCTTCTATTATTTTGTCCTGTGTCAATGTCAAACTCTCAGGCATGTAATTACCAGACTGTCCCACTTATCCTTTTAAAATATGGTCATAGCATTCACTTTTTCCAAGTTTTCTGGTATACTTAAATAGTCCAAGAATCTGATGATGATGATTATTATTGTTATTGATATGTGAGAATGTCCCTGTGTGGCTTGAGTGACTGTTTTTCAGAGAAAAGTGAAGTGCAAATAATTTCAGACTCCTCACACTCCTGTGCTTAAATTAATTCTATTGATTTCGCATCATTCCCTGATGGCTGTTCAGCTGTATTATAGAACAAGGACTGAACTTTGTATTTTGTGGTTATAATTAGCAGTAGGGCAGTAAACACTGAGCATAGTTATGCATTAACAGGTACCTAATTTATATTTGCACCATATTCTTCAAAAGAGAAGAGAATCAGACTGATATACCAAATAACTTCTCAGAATAACATTTTTGTTTACCACTTATTGCCCTGTTGTTTAATTCAAAAGCTTTTTAAATACCTCATGACCTTGAGATGTTTGCATTTCCTTAAGTGATATTGCAGATAGAAAGGTTTGCAAATATTTGCAGCCTTTATATTTCTTAATTATATCAATCTTTCTTTTTTTAAAAAAAGGACTGCAAACAATCTCATGTGTAAAATTAAATAATTGATTAAACTTTTCAAGTGAGTGTCATTCATTCAATAAATATTTGTACAGTCCTTACTCACAAGCTTACTCTTCTATATTTCAGGTTATCTAAAAATCATGCTTGATTTGATTTTTGTATGCTTGTTTATATGACAGTCAGCATTCTAGCCTCACCTGCCCACACAAGATTTTTCTTTATATTCAATTCAGACCTTTCTGTAAAAACAAGTTAATGACTTGTCTGTCTAAATTCAGTGAAAAAACTTCTGTTAGTTAACTCCGCAGAGGAAGGAAGTGTTTTCTAGTAATTGAGGACAGGATCCAAATCTAGCTAACATGAAAAATAGAGCTAGTTCAGGAATTTTTTTGTGGAAAGTTTTCATCAGGAAATTCCAATTCATTAACGCTTTTCAAAGGAGCATGCTGGTTTTGATAAAACCTTCATTAGGAAAATCTTCTCATATGTAGTGCACAATTTCTGGTCAAAACCAGAAACAGATATGCTTAAATCCAAGTTACCAAGATGCCAATGGCTAGAGCAAACACATGTTTTTTGCAAGAGCCAGATTCAAATCCTTCCTTTGCAGCAGACAAGGCAGCTGTTTGAGCTCAATTTTTTCTCATCCTTCAAGAATCATACAGGACTGAAGCAATTTACTATCCCTTGCTTTCCTTCCCGTGTGAAGAGGATTATGTCCAACATTTCTTGTCACAAAGAAAAACACTTAGACCTTGCTACAGGAAAAATGGTCCTTCCTTGCTGTCTGGCTCATATTCTCATTTCCATACTTTGACCAGACCCATGATCTACCATATCCAGGTCTCCATTCTGTCTAGATGTAGAGCTGTTTCTGTGACTTTGCATACTTGTCTTTGAAAGTATTTTTAATTTCCTCATTTTCAGTGTATAAAATCACATCAAAAGGAAAGAGCTTCCTGTAAAAGGTTCTGCCTTCTGCACTGTCTTCCTGCCTGCAGGAGCATGGAATAAGAATGTACAGGATCACTTACACAGTGTAGGAATCAAGTCTGAATATGATGAAATGTGCCAAAACAGGCAGAGATTTAATAAAGACATAAAATCAGGTTATTTTTCTATGATTTTCCTGAGAAAATTTCAATTTTTAAAAAAATTAAGTCACCAAAGAAGTGAATTTCTGGTAAAGATTTCGTGTACCCTTCCTCTCCCCTTTTGTCACCCCTCCTAAAAGATAAGTGTCTCCACTCTGTAAACTTGTAGGCTTAGAAAACAGATTTAAACATACCCTCTAGCACCTCAGAAATCTGCCTGCCAAAGGCTTCTTTCTGCAATTGACATTGGCTAGAATCTTCAGGTGTACCCTAAGACTGGTTTTATGGAAGTGCAGATGAGGGGGATTACTCACAAAAGCAGGCATAAACCTTAGCATAACTTTGTGCTTACTGGGAACACTGGGGCTTTGTTCAGAAGTTAAGCTTTACCTCTTTAAAATATGGCTGTTGTCTTTTGCCTTTCTGACAACTATCTCTTCTGAAGTTCCTTCAACAGAGACAGGAATGCATTTTTCTTTAATGTTTCTGTTTCAAAGAGTCTCATTAAATTCGTGAAGTTATAATGTTGAGTCTTTAACACAATGTAGAAATATGCCTTGTAATTCTGCCTTACAATTATGCTCTCACTCAACAGACTCTCCCAACCCCCAAGGGCTGTACTCAGGAGAACCTGAACAATTCAGAGAGTTCAGCAGGTCTGTATACAGCATGAGAGTGGAGTAAAGGAGCTTAACATAAAGCCAAGATAAAGCAAAGTAAATGAGAGTAAAACAAAGTAGATGACAGACTGGCAGATGAATGAAGGGTTGAACTGCTGTGTTTGTGAACCCCTAGGTCTTTCTTGTGATGTTTTGAATCTCTACTGATCAACATTTTTCTGGCTCATTCTCTTCTACTGTCTGCTAGGTGAGAGAAAGTTTCAGATGAACCAAGCTTGTGTGCAGTGTTTAGGCCAGGCTCATGTCCAGGGGATTTGATCTCGTTTGCATGAGTCCAGCACAATGGCCCTACTGACCTTTCAGACTACAAAGATAAAATTGGACGAAGCCTCATCTTAGACTTGCCAATTGTCTCCATATAGAAGTTTAAATACAGTTTTGCTATTCATTTACTCATCCTGAATTCCCCTCAGATGAAGGGATGGATGTTTTGGTTATTACAACAGCCTTTCCTTTGGCCTCCAGACATGCAGCTTGCTGTGCTCAGCCCCATTCACAGTACTGCACGTTATTGCTCTGCCTCTACCATGTAAAATTTCCCTTTTGCCTGGTCACTGCCTCTCCCTGTTCTACCAAATCTAACAGAAGCTGCTTGTCTTCAATTGGTAGGTCTTCTCCAGATTTCCAGATTTCTTTCTCTTTCATTAATTTTTGAGTCTGTGCTTAAACAGTGGGTTGTTTTTTCAGTGCTTTCTCACTTTCAGACAAGGATCTTCATGTTATTTCTTGCAAAAGTCCAGGTGGAGATGTCAGTTGCTGTCTCCTTATCTACCTATTCTGTGATATCGTCATAAAAAAAACATCAAGATTTTCAGGCATGATTTGTCTTTGGTGAAGCCATGTTGGTTGCCACCTCCACATTTTTCATGTGCCTTAGTAGAGCCTTCAGGAGGACCTGCTCCATGAAGCTGCTGGGTACAGAGGTGACACTAACTGATCTGTGCATCCCTGGGTCTCCCTTTTTGACCTTTTTGAAAATAGGGGGGTTTTTTTCCCCTTTTCCAGTCAGTGGGGAGTTCACCAAACTGCCACAACTTCTCAAATACAGTGGAAAGTGGCTTTGTAACTGTATCTGATTGTTCCCTCAAGAGTCGCAGATGGATCTCATCAGGTCCCATGGACTTGTGCACTTTCAGGTTCTTTAGGTGATCTCAGACCTGATCTTCTCCTGCAGTGGGTTGGATCCTCTTTCTCCCAGTCTCTGCCTTTGCCTTCTGCAGCATAAGTGGTGTATCCAGAGCCCTTGTTGGTGAAGGCTAAGGCAAAAAAGTCATTGAATACCTCAGCCTCCTCCATATCCCATGTGACCAGGTCTCCTGTTTCCTTCTGGAGAGGGCCCACATTTTCCCTAGCTTTCCTTTTATCCCTGACGTACCTGTAGAAGCTTCCTCTGTTACTCTTGATGTCCCTGGCCAGATTTAATTACGCCTGGGATATAGCTTTTCTATCCTGATCTGTGAGTGCTCAGGCAACTTTTTTATACTCCTGCCAGTATACCTGTCCTTGCTTCTGCTCTCTGTAGACTTTCTTTTTACATCTAAGTGCATCCAGGAGCTCCTTGTTCATCCACACAATGCTATTGAACATTTTGGTGTGATGCTATGTTACAGAGCAGCTGAAAATATTCTTCCAGACCAATTTGTATGCCCTGCAGCACTTTCTGTATACACATCTCAGAGTGCACTGGGAAAAAATAAAATGGAGCATGCTAGTGACTGAATGCATGGTTTGGATGGCCCAGACAGGTCCCACAAGCCTGATAGTCAAGGATTGTCTAGTTTTTTTGTCAGTAGAGCGTTTGCTACCATGTATTTGTAGTTTGTGATTGCAATGGAATATTACACTATTTTTAAATTGTCATACTATGAAACCATTGTACGTCACAAATACTTCCTTTCCTATTATATGACCTTTCAAAGAGCTAGTGACAGAGCTCTCCAGAAACAACAGAAATACTGGTACTTTGCAGGTGTAATTGCTTACTAAAGGTGTACAAAGCTCTATATAGAGTTACTAGGTTATGTAAAATCATATATCTTAATTTTTCCTGGAAAATTTCCCTATTAAGAAGTACACAATTTCATGTTATCTGATTTCATCTGCTTAAAATTTGTATATTCTGTGCTGTTGTTTACACTTCCACCAAAATTAATGGAGGAGAGTACTCATCTCTTAACAGCAATTATTCACATTTCAACACATTTCAAAGTTAATAAATGCCTCTAAACATGTCAGTATCTCTTTTTTAACTTATAAGCAAGGTGCTTAGATGAAGTGTGGTGAAACAGTGTCCTTAGATAGTTTAAGCAATAAAAGTCCATGTCTTCATACAGTTTGGCAGCATATGCAAAGGACTAGGCTCATGCATGAGGCTGTATTATCCTGCAGATGTATAGGATTCCTATAGTGAAATCTAAGGTGTCTTAATGTGAATTTGAAGTTAACCTTTTAATTCAGTGAGATTGGAACTAAAATCAACACAAGAGTTTTGATTTTGATGTCACTGTTTTTTTCCAAATGATGTCCAGGATAGAGCACAATTTAAAAAAAAATATGGCTTCATAAACAGCAGTTCAGTACAGTAGGAGTGTCCCAAGAGCCTAAGTTAAAGGCAACTGGATATGTTCCAAATGTTGTTACCTGAGTAGGTTTGAACTTCCTCATTTTTATAATAAATGTATCAGTTGTTAACCCACATTTCAATTTACAGTAGAACCAGAATTGTTTAAAAAAAAAATCAACAACACAAAAAGTACATGTGGGGTTAATACTTTTACATCCTTGTCCAAGTACAAGGTACAATGTATAAATGTCTGCAAGGAACACAGGATAGCTGAAACAGTAGCTCTGGCTAGACTGCTTAAACTAAAGAGTCATGCCAAATCCAACAGTAAAGCATAAACCTCAAATTATTCCACCAAGGAAGAACTGTTATGGTAAGTGTAGCCATAGTTCCTTGTAATATCAAGTGTAACTGTAGAGAACATACAAAGATGAAATAATGCAATTTCAACTGACTCGTAATTAAAAACACTGATGCAATCACCCTACCCAGACTTTGGGTAATGTGAGAGAAGTTCTCTGCCTAAACAATTTGATTTTAGCGCATTAATTCATTATCACACATACAGGTTTTAATTCAGTGATGTACACCAGCTAGTGTTGCATCAGTAGTGCTCACTATGCAGCTCATATACCTGGCATAGGTAACAGGTTTTTTTTCCAAAAGACAATGTTTCAAAATAAATCTACCATTTAAATTATCTGAAAGGGAAATGTGCAGACAGTAGCACTTGGCCTTTCATACACTAAGCCTTTGATACAATCCCCAGCACAATAAAACTGTCAGAGTATTTCTTCTACCCACTTCTAATAGAACATTCATTAATTAAAACAAGAAATGTGTAATAGGATGCAGAACTTACTCATGTGTGTTCATGTATTGAATTTCTGAGATGACAGTTCCTCCAGATTTCTGCTTTGCAATCAAACATTGGGTTTCTAAATCTCAAATTATAATGGGAGCACGTAGAATGCTGGCTTCCTTCTGCAGTTTAGAAATGACTGACTATACACCAAAGGATGATTCAGGTCTCCAATCCACTTTGAATTTTTTTCCAAAACTCAGAGCATCAATCATCCATTTCTTTCTGGCTGGAGTAACCCCACTGAGCTTTCTCTGCCCTTCAGGAGTACCTCCTCCATGAAAGATCTGATTAATACTCAAAAACTCAGGATTCAAGGAAAAGGTAACTTGCATTACAAAGCTACCCTTCACCAGCTGAGCTCTTTTGATCTTTTCAGGAACTAGGGAGGACTTTATAAAGAAAATATTGGTTCTGGATGATATGTACAATACCTTTTCATCATCTAAAGAGAAGGGAGAGAAAGCCTTCAGTATAAAAAAATTAAGTCTTCCCATCTCCGCTCTTTCCTCCCTCTTATTCAAGGAGTTATTGCCTAAGCTCATCCACAGTCATGAGTAATAACATTCCTACTGCAGATGTAGATTTTTTCCATTTATTACACAAGCCAGGAGGGCTGTAAGCTCAAGTGTTGGTTTACTGAAGATGTTTTATCCAATACTTACTGTCTTAGATAGCAAAACTGTGAAAGTCAAAAAGCTGCTTTTTTCTCTTTCTTCTGTTTTTGAATGTTCCTCCATGAAAGTGACAGACCTAAATTTAAGTTCAAAGTTCTTGTCTATGATATAGACTGATTAACAGTGCTTGATATTTGTTATTTTTTCCTTATACATTCAAGCTCTTTGCTATCTGAATTTCATTGGACAAAACTGGTCTCTAATGGTAGAACAACTTTTTTCATCTATAAGCTATTTTAGAATAATCCTAAGACTGTTAAATCAAATGGTATTTAGTTCCATAATTAAAGCAGATCCATTTGTTCTATAGGTTAAATGTATATTTTTTTGACAATATGAATCACAATGTTTTCATCAAATAATTAACTCAATGGTCAAGCAGATAATTTTCTTAAAATTAGTGAAGTTTGTCCATTGCCAGAGGTGTCTTAAGGGAATGGATTCTATTAAACCCTGGGGGAAAAAACAAAAAAAAACAAAAAACAAAACCTCACAGGCTTTAATCTCATCAATTTAACAAAGAGGCATTTCAAACTATTTTTTTTTCACATTTCCTTTTTTTTCCCCCAAAAATAAAAGTATCTGAATACTTTGCCAGCCTAAACTCACACAGACTATTCCCACAATAGGAAAGGAAAGACCTAAACTCAGATCCATTCTTCCATAAAAGTCTAAACTAGTACATCCAATTTTTTGTATTTATATTTGCAAATATATTTTAAAACAAAATTATTTAATCTGAGATTAAATCTGCCATCAAAGCATTCCCTCAACATCTGAACATCTCTTTTTACTCTTGCCACTCAGGGTGGAGAAAAACCTACATCTTTTGTTTTGTTTTTTTTTCCTGAGTCTTCAAAAAGCATCACTGTACATCACATGTTTAAAGATGGCTGCTATTTAATATGCTGGGTTTTCTTTTTTTGAGCTTGAGGTTTTTTGTCTTTCCTGAGTTGAGCTTGTATGAAAAAGGCAACAGAGGTATAAAAAGTAGGAGAAACATATTCTGCTCTCTAATCTGTTTTCCCTACTGTACCATGATGGCATCCTCTCTATTTGTCTTCCTCTTTTGTGTTACAGTAAGGCTAGATTCAAAAAGAACTTAGATTTACTCTCAGAATGGAATCCAGATTGCTGCGTTGGGTGCCAAGGTTTTCTTTGCAACAGCAAGAAGAAGAAAAAGATTATGAGAAGCTTCAGAAAAGTAATCCAGGCAGTTCCCTGGGCAAACTTAGCTGTTGAGAGACTGAAGCAACAAGAAACATACTAGAAATACAACCAGTATGTTTTCTGAAACTTTACCTCTCTCCAGAGCTTTAGTGCATTACTCCCACATTTGTGGTTGCATATTTAGTAGTAAGCAAAATAACCCACAAACCTCTCTGTGATCCTAGGATTAATTGGCACATCACATTTCAGCTAAGCCCTCTTCCCCACACAACAGGACTGCCACAACAACATGGTCTATTTGCTTACCCTAGCTCCTGAATCTGGGTATTGTTCATGAGTGCTACTTATCCTGGCCCAACAGTTCCACTGCTCCTGACAGTGAGTTGGCTGTGTAAGTTACTGTATGGACAGTGATTGCTCTCATAGCTTCACTTTGTCACATTCACTACTGTAGGCATAAGTTGTTAAAGTTATCTCCATCACCTCAAAATAAAGGAGCCATCTGAGAGGGCTTTTTCTCCCTCAAATAATTTCTCAGCTTGTCTCATATCCACTTGTTTGGAACTTCAGGTCCCTGTGCTCTCTAGCTGTTGTGTCGTGCACAAATAATCCATGTCAGCTAATGTTTTCTACTTTTCTGAGAGGAGACCTTTGCAAATACCAGCCTTATTTTTGTCAGCATATATTGCAGCATGCTCATTTTCAGAACCTGAAGTAGCTGATCATCTCCCTTTCTGTCCCAAGTTTGGGATGGATCCAAATTAAGTTCTTATATCTTTAGCTCTTTTGTTGATTGGAAAATTGCTGTTACAGAGTTATTTGCTCTATGTTGTCCTTTTGATCATTTATTTCTTTGACACTGAAACCCAAAGAGGAAGATTAAACAAACATTAAATGCTGTTATTGTTACCATCGCCAAAGTAGCAATGTAGACTATATGGCATTTATATGTAACATTTAATTTGGGAAGGAAAAAGGTGAGTGGTTGCAGTATGATTACTGTGAACCAAGTAATCCCACATAAGGATGGAAAAGGCCACAGGTCACCTGCACCTGCTGCCTTGTTCTCTGCCAATAATACAAAACTCACAGTTTGGGATGTTATGTTATAAGCATATAAGTTAAAGTTATGAAGTTCTTTCAGTATGTGAAGTGTTGACAACATAAAAATATTATTTAATTTCACTTAACTTTCAGAAACATGATTATCAAGAAGTTCACTCGAGCAGAGATTCACAATACCAATTAAACTGCGATGCAAAGCAATTTGACTATTACCAGTATTCACAATCACGACAGCCCTGGTCTACCTTACAACATATGGAGAAAATTTCACCAGTGACTGCTTAACATCAAATATCTAAGTAAGGAAACTAAATAACCAAAAAGGAGATATAGTACAAAAGTTATATAAAATTATGAGTTTTATGGACAATGAGATGATGGCTTCGTTATTCGCCATCATTCAGTACAAGAATGAGGGCACATCAAATGAAGATAGAAATATAAAAGAAACAAGAGGAGGTGGCTTTCTGAAAGTGGGTAGCAGTTCTGTGAAATTCCTTGCCAAAGGATACGTGCACTAGAAGTCTATGTGGATTCAATCAAAGTCAGGCAAGTACTTGGAAGAGATGTTTGCTGGGGGTTACCAAATAGACAAACTGCAGCAGGCTTCAGAAATTCCTCAGGCTGAAAACAGTTGGAAGATGAAGCAATTTGATGATTCCTGTAATAAATATATATATAAATTCCTATATTTTTTGGCTGCCTGCTTCATGTTCCCTAAGCATCTGCTTCCAAACACTGTTCCTTGGGTTTGCCTGTTTAGAAATGCATCAGCCTACTGGTGACACAACCTGAGAGGCCTTCTTACCTATTCTTCTTCATTCAGAGAGGTTCAGAGAAAGTCAGGGGCTGGAGGAGCCCTCTCTGAAGGTCCTGGCCATGTCACTCTACAGCAGAGATGCCTTGAGTGTATCAGAGTCCTCGATCCCTTCTGCATGTTATTGCACAGACTGTTGGTCTGAGTACTGTTGGCTGGGGAGGTGTTACTGGAATTTGTGGAGATTCGAGCAGTTTAGGGGCAGCTGGTGTTGGGGGACATTGCATCTTGTTCTCTGTAGATGAAGAGCCTCCAAGAGCCATTCTGATTAAAGCTTCAGCCCATGATGAAGACCATGGTGAGCCAGGCTGTCCCCCTGCAGCCCATTGAGGTCTGTAACAGGGCCCACCTGGAGCCAGTGGAGCTCTCCAAGACAGAACATGTGGGTGTACCATGAATGATACTGTGACCCTGTGGGAATCATCCTCTGGAGCAGTTTCCTGGCAGAACCTGTGGATTACTGGAGAGAAGAACCCATCAAGTTTGCTGGCAGGACTTGTAACCCTGTAGGGGAACCATACTGGAGCTGTTCATGAAGAACTGCAGCTTGCAGGAAGGACTCATGTTGGAGAAGTTTCTGAAGAACTGTCTCCCATGGGAGAGACCCCACACTGAAGCAGGGTAAGGATGTGAGGATTCCTATTCCTGAGGAGGAAGGAGAAGCAGAAACAATATGTGATGAACTGAACCCAAACTCCATTCTCTGTCCCCAGTGTTTCTGGTGGGAGGTAGAGAAGTAAAGTTAAGAATAGGAAGAAGGGATGGGTTAGAAGGTGGTTTGGGGTTTTGTTTTAGGTTTTAGGATTTTTTTTATTTCTTATTATGCTACTCCTATCATACTATACAAACCTCTTTTATTGGTAATATATTAATTACCTTTTTTCCCCAAGTCAAGCCTGGTATTGTCCATGACAGTAATTGCTGAGTCATCTCCCCTTTCCTTGTCTTAGCCCATGAGTCTTTTTTAATATTTTCTCTCTCTTGCCCAGCTGAGGAGAGGGGTGGTAGAGCAGTTTTGGTGGGCATCATTTGTCTGGCCACGGTCAATTCATCTAAGAGTTCTAGGGAAAATGGTCTGTCATCAGCATACTCCAATCACAGAGCCATAAACATCCATAATCCTCTAACTGGACGCTCCTTTTTATTATTCAGTGTATTAATCTGCATGTCAAATTTATAAATTATTCCCATCAGCATAAGACCTGATTCTAGGATCAATTAGCAGGTAAGTTCAACTTGTGTACACCAGTCACTACTGTTTATAGCAGAGAAAGTGACATTACAGCCTCCAGAAAAGTCTGTACTGAGAATTTCAAGAGCACATCAGAGGAGGACCTCAGAGGAGGGATGGCTCCAACACAATGAGCCCAGCCAATATTTGTCCATATAAGAGAAAAACAATAGTTTAGTCATCCCTCTTAAACTTGTCACCAATGTAGGAAATAGAGACAAGGATCAGCTTCCAATAGGTTGCGTGTGACAAGCCTGGATCAGCACCTCTAGTTCAAGAAAGCAGGGAAGTCATACAGCTCTGCAAAGGATGGACATAACCTTAAATCCTTGCTTACCATCCTGCTTCTGGCCCCTGATTCCCAAAGCGCAATGCTGAAAATTGGAAAAGTGAAGATAGACCTCACATTTGAAGCAGTGCAGATAGAGATTGACATAGATACTGAAAATTTCAGGCTCCACGTTCCCAATACTTTCTCCAAGCCTATAGACACGTTTTCACTCTCCCCTGTTCTCTCTGACTTTTCTCTGAGTGGCTCTGATGAGACAGAGAAATAAGTGCCTACTGGTGCATCCAGAGTAGTATTTGCATACAAGGATAGTTGCCCAATGATGTCAGAGGTGAAACAACTTCAAGCAGAAGTTTCAATGACCTGAAAGTTTAATCTCTTCATTTTAGTTGCTGAAGGTCTTCTGGCATCTTCAGAAGTTGGTAGTTGCATAAGAGTGTTCAGAAAATGCTGATTTTGGCTCAGTGGTTTCCTTTACAGCAGATGAGAGCATTCAGGGCTGTGCTTGACCTTCAGAACAAACAGTTCCTCTGTACAGCAGGAAATCCCTTGACAAGCTGTTCCAGCAAGGGGCTGGGAATGACAACGGCAGCCAAAAGGGAGGAGAGCTATAGAAAGGTGAGGCAGAGAGCACACTGCAAGAGCCCTGAAGGGTCAGTGCATATGAAGTGTGCTTTATGTCACTGTGTCAAAATTATCTCCCTATGGGATGGCTGTCTCCTGGTGTACAGACATTATTGCATGGAGGGGACAGCCTACTCTAAATCCTCAAGTGGGGGAGGTTAAAGTAGAGTAGATCATCTGGTAAGACTGAGGTTGAAATAGAATAGATCATATTGAAAAACTTCCTGTCCCAAGGGCAGCTTAGCATATGTCTGGAAAATAAAAACTTTAAAAATAATTTCTCTTCAAAGTTTTGTTCTCATCTGTCCAACACATTGTATCTATATATTTGAGTTGAGCAACAGTGTCAGTGATTTTCTTGTGAATTGTCTTCAAACATACATTTCTAACATAGCAAGTTTCATAAGGATGAAGGTCTATTCTCATCAAACAGTTCTTTTGAATGGACAAAACTGTTTGGGTTAATTTATGACCTTTGGAGCTGAGTCAGCAGAGGATAGGCACAAAAAAGCACCTTCAGTCTCTGATACATACATAATGAACCCACTAACTTGGAAATTCATCAGATTTTTCCAGTCTTTTAAAACAGAAGTATAATTCAGAAATAAATGCATATATCTCAGTGTAGACACCTAGACTCTTTTTGACTCATAGAATACCAGGCTGGAACTCTCCTCAAGGATCATCTGGTTCAACCTTTGTTGGCAAAAGCATAGTCTAAACAAAACAGCTCAGCACACTACCCAGCTGAATCTTACAAGAGTCCAATGGTTCAGAGTCAACCATTATACGGTGAAGATTATTCCAATGGTTGATTGTTCCCATCATCCCGTCCAAGAGGAAAAATTTTCCTCGTGTCCAATCAAAATCTCCCAGAGTAACTGGGGAGTACATATTACCCCATGTCTTTTTTATGCTGCTTGAAAAATAGATTCTATATGTTCTTTGTATCCACCCTTTAAATACTGAAACATGATGACAAAGTCTCCCTTAAGCCTTTTTTTCTCAAGGCTGAACAAATCATAGAATCATAGAATGGGTTGGGTTGGAAGGGGCCTTAGAGATCATCTAGTTCCACACCCCCTGCACGGGCAGGGACACCTCCCACTAGATCAAGTTGTTCAAAGGACTTCATATTACTTTTTTTAATTATTATTTTAGTCATCAGTTCCACTTTCACTATGTATACTGCTTTCTGTCAGTTCTAGACTGTATATAGTGGATGGTAATTTAAGAATACTTCTGTGATGAGCAGTTTAAACAACATTTCTAGAATATCTTCTGGAGTTATTGCATTTAAATCTTTTTGTGATGCTACAGAGTGCTACTGGAATAGTCACAGAAAAGACTACAACTGAAATAATTCTTAATAGTGGAAAAACTTTTAAAGCCAGTTTATACTTGGTTAACTGCAAGAATCTTGAGGGCATTATTTATTGTATAGGATTGTGTATAATGTACATACACAAACAGGGGAATTGTTTGCTTGTACCTGTTTTAAAGTTATGAGAACTTTTATAGTAACAAAAAATATTTTTTTGTTGTTGTTTTGGGGTTTTTTGTTTCTGTTTGGTTGGATGTTTTTTGTTTGGTTGGTTTTGGGTTGGTTTTTTTTTGGGGGGGTAGGGGTGGAGGGGAAGGGGATTATAAAATGCAAACAAATGGAGGCAAAATAATTGTAGACTATATAAAAAAATCTAAAGGAATAGTACTAGTTAAGCCATTAGAGATATATTATTCATTGGCCAAACCAGAAGAGGAAAAGTACCATTTCTAGAGGTCATTTAAGTCCAAGTCCTCTACTGGAAAAAAAAAAAAACATGACATTTTCAAAGCTCTGTGGAGCTCTAGCCTTCACGCCAGCAAACAATTTTCATTAGTGTATCTGCAAAAGCCATCAGGAGCAGAATAACATCAGCATGGAGCAGATTTACTGTCTCTGCAACACTTGCAAAGAAGTGGGGCTACTGGTGCATTTTGATGTGGCTGGTCCAAAGCTGTGGTCTTTTGCTCCCAGCAGCAGCCAAAACACAGCAGGTTTTGTATATGTGCATATAGTGTGAGAGCTGAGGGAAAAGACATTCCCTGCTTTTTTAAACTTATGGCTCATAGGCAAGATGGAAATATGAATCTTTGAACAGCAGTTACATGTGGCTTAATAGGTTAGGTTAATCTAGCCTGTCTGCTCATTGTGTAAAACTATGGACTGGGTCTTACCATGATAGCTAATTTTTGGCTGGTTTAGGTCCTTGACATTACTAGGCAGAAATTCATGTTGTACTCTAATTTTTCACAGTGAATATTACAACAGCAATCTACAATGAGGCAGTTTTCCTTGGTAATCTAAATTGCCTTGTCCCCTCCATTTTCTCTAAGTTAACTGATTTTGCCCAAGAAGGACATAAAACACACATCAACTAATGGAGCTACAAGCAAGCCTTTTAGACTGACATTTAAAATGGTGATTTATCAGAAAAATAAAATCTTGTTTCTATTATTGCCTTCTTTATACTTCTTAAATATGAGCATTCCTCCAATATTTAAAAATACTTTGATTTTATTAATTTGTGGCTAAAAACAGTCTCCTTCCAGACTTTTCATTAGTGTCAATTCTTACAGTGTTCCCACATCAACAGCTTTTTATCAGAGTTTTATAGTACCCAAGTCCCACTTTTTGTTCAGAAATCCCATTTATTTGTTGAGATTATCTTTTCATGTAGAGTGATTTTGTTCCTGGTTTATGACTTGTTTTCAAGGATCTCCTTAGTTACACATATGTTGATGTAAGCTTTTGGATGAACTTTTCAGGCAATTATCTTGGGGCTATAATTCAACACACCTTTTTGATGAGTGGTGTCCTCCTTCGCAATTGCTGCCAAATCCTCACATATTTTAAACTTGTCACAAGTCATGTTATGCCAGCGAAGGAGTCTGTTCCAGTAATGATTCCTAGACCATTACTTGTGACATAAAGTAATGTTGTATAAAAGTGGCAATTGTATCTTTGCTTTTGAAAGAAAGAGTATACTGAAAACATCATTCAAAATTAAATTAAAAATAAATTAATAATGTCATTAGATCTGATAGAGGTTTTGTGTTGTATTTCTTTGTGATTAAATGGGAGAGAGTATTAGAAGTCATAAACTAGAGATGAACAGCTTTCACTACAGATTAAGGAAGAAAATCATTTTGCTTTGGCTACACTCACTGAACAAATATTTCATTGAATTACAAATTGTCCCTACTCAAGACAGTCTTGCTGGGAGGAGGTGGAAAACAGGATATCAACCTCTTATTGCTAAAAGGATAAAATACTGGAGCAAGACCTGTTTTCTGAGAGCACAGCTACCTGCAGAGAAATATGCTGAGCTGATCTGGATTTTAGGCTTTTTTCTCATTGTGCCTCCCAGAATCTAATATTACTGAAAAGGCCCAACTACCCTTCCTGGTTTCCAGATGCCACTCAGGAAGTAAAAATAAAAATCCTGTGCTGTTTTGGTTGACCTGTGGTGTCTCAGAATGTACCAAGTGCCTGTGCACCAATGACTGAACAGTGTCCAGTCTTTACAAACTATAACATGACTCAAGTTAGTATTTAGGGTCAGGAGTAATAAAAATATTAAGCCTTGAGCATAATAAATTAAGACTTCCAATAGCACCCTATCTCAAAAAATGACACTATCTTGAAAATAAATAAGGTGATCTGTCATTATCAACAACTCTCCCATACTTTCTCTTAGCTATAGAGATGTAAAACAGAGAATACTGAAGTTGAACACTGAAAGATGTACTGGCAAAGCTCTTCAGCTCAGATTTTGACATATCTTTTGTTTTTAGAATTTATTTGTAAAATCCAAGGGTTCTTTAAAAGGTTTATTTTCCCCTCAAGGATTCTAAGCAATTGGTGCCAATAGGCCAGCTGTCAAATCCCAGTAATATACATGTGTGTAGAAGGGAGTTGGATTAATGGAAAAATTTACAAGAAAGCATTTCAATATTGATATTTTCAAATTGTTTGTAGTAATAATATAGGGGAGGGGACAAATTATTTGAAAATATTGATATCTGGAACTGTTTTTTAAAAATTGTGTTAACTGGGCTAATTCTAAGACGTACTACGTGGCTATAATATTGTGTTAAATGAGATTATTAACTCTTACTGACTCCAGAATGGGTAATGAATTGACTGTATGCCATTATCAATCCTTAAAAGTACACAAATTAACAATAAAACCATTTAAAAATCCATAGCATCCATTTATATGGATCTCATTAACCCCGTATAAAAAAGGGCACATAGGATTTGAATGTTAATGAGTCATAGTAGAATAGGGAATTCAAATCAGATGGATTAAAAGGACAAACTATATAGAACATCTGTTAATTTACCAGTTTTAAAATAAACTTATGATAACAGCAGCATGTGAAGTCAACTCTGCCAAGTGTCAGTTATCGGGGCTGCTGAGTCCTGTTCTGCTCTTCCTAGTACAAGACAGACATGGACTTACCAGAGCCTGTCCAGCAAAGAGCCAAGGAGAGGATTAAGGTATTGGAAGCTGACAAAGATAGAAGTATTCAGCCTGTAGAAAACAAGGCTCACAGGGTTCTTATCAGTGTATATAAATATCTGAGAGGGGAAAGGGGGTTGAAAAGAAGATGGAGCCAGACTCTTCCCAGTGGTGTCCATGAACAGACAAGAGGCCATGGGTGTAAACTGAAATAAAGGAAATTCCATTTAGACATAAGAGAAAACCTTTTCCTTTGAGAGTGGCTGAACATTAGAACAAAAAACTTAGGTTATGGAGTCTCTGTCCTTGGATATATTAAAAACCTGACTGCACACATCCCTGATCAACCTCTTTTGCTCAGGAGGCTGGGCAGGACAATCTCCACAATTCCCTTCCAAACTTAACAAATTCTGTGGGTCTGTAATTCTTTTCCTTTTCTTAACAGAAGATACATGGGATCCTTTAAAGGCTGGAAAGGAAAAACATTCTTCTCGAAGTTTCCAACATGACAGCAGAATGTTTTTCCAGTGATAAATGTGATTCATCAACTTACACAGGCATGCCAGATTTTTTAAAAATGGTGCCTGCAAAAACTTTTAAGCAGCTAAATAGCCAGTTATGTTTTTAAACTTGTTGAGCTTATCTCCCTGAATTGCTGAGAAAATCAGGCAAGTACTTGGTTTGCACTCAGGAATCCCAGGTGTGTTAGGTGGTTCCTCTACTTTTTAACTCTTCTGCATTTTTACATAAATTGCTTCTCTGGTCCTATTTTACAGTTAGCCTGAGCCTCATGCAATTATCTTCATCACTGAAATGAAGCAATTTTTTTCTGCTCTCTTTATACAAAAGGAAAAGATGTAAAACTGAATCCAAGTTTGAAGGCAGTAAAAGGAAAAGGGGCTCTGGAGAAGGAATTAGCACCCTGAAATGGAATTTAGACTCTGATAAACACAATTTTAACTAGAGACAGGTGACTTCTTTACTGGCTTTTCCCTCCAAAGTGTCTTCTTTAAGTTGCTATGAATTTAAAATGTTTTTTTATTTTGGCAAAATTGAGTCAAGTTGTTCATTGTGATGCAGAAAAATGGACAGACCTTCAAATATATTTTTTGAGATGAGCCATCTGTGTTAGGATCCTGGTCAAGTTCTCTTCTTTCCATCACTTTCTTTTAAAATATACCAGAAAAAAAAAAAAAGAAAAAAAGAAAAAAAAAAAAAAAAAGATATCAATCAGTGTTTATGCCATACCTCAATGCTTAGAGCACGTTCTGCAGAATTTGCAGAGATGGGTTTCATTTCCTGTTCAGTCTAGAAGGGTCCAAGTTCAAAAATTCTCCATCCTTGGGAAGTTCCTTAACTCTGGGTCTGAGCTGGCAACATGAAGACACAGTCCTTCATCCCTCCTTTTAAAATCATGCTATTGTGAAAAGGAATGAAAGATTTATGAGATCAGGAATCAGAACACTAAGAGAAGTTCAGTCTTTCAGCTGAAAAAAGGAGAATTTTATTTTGTTTCCTGCTTGCTCCCACCTTAAGCATTTTATATTAAGCACATGTTAAATGGAATACAAAATTCTGAGCCCAAAGCATCATGATGTTTTCCATTCAGCAGGGATGAATCCTTCTTTTAAAGCACTTTGGAGAAGATCATGATGCCTGTCCAAGGGCTAGTTTGCTTCCTAGCAAGTAAGAAACCTAGGTTCCAGGTCTGTTTTAGCATTAGAGATTAAAAACTCCTTTCCAGAAGATTGTCTTGTACAGAAAGACAGATTAGTTATTTTGGAAGAGGTTAACTGTTGCTTTCCAGTTGGCCCAGTGTTCATGTCACAGGCCAAACATAAGCACAAGCAAAATGGAAGCTACTTTGTATTGTAGCAGCTTGGGGCACTATGAAGACATAGTTTGTAAAATGATTAATTTATTTTTTTTTCCTTTTTTTTTTTTTTTCTTTTGTTCCAATGACCATTTAATTCAAACTGAATAAACAGCTAGAAGAGCAGGAAATTCAACTCAGATGTAAGTTGGAATCCTCCAAGGTGAAGGAATGTGTGAAACCATAATGTCCTCACTTTTGCTGGAGGGCTGTCTGAACACTCAGCTGCTGTTAAAATCTGGCACAATGCTGGCATGGCACAATTAAAATTTTTTAATTTTGTTTCAATTTTTTTTTTTTTTTCCAAATCACATTTTCATGGAGATGAGATCTCATGTGAAAACAAACACCTCCATCCTAGCTCTGACCCAGATCACAGACTAGGTGGTAAGGGAGCATTCAGGTCCATGCCTGTGACACTCCTGGGCATCTTTCCTCTTATTACACAGGTACTGGACTGCTCTAAAAAGACACCTCTTATTACACAAACTTCATACCCAGTTCAGGACACAGTGATCTAGCTCCTGGGGACAGGCACCTCAAGTCAGTCAGTGTGGTGCTTAACTTGGAGGTGTCTTAATCCTTTCACCAGCACAGGATTCATATTCCACATCTGGTTTATCAAAGAATGACTTTAATCAAACTTATCTGTGTGTTTTGAATATATTTGCAACTTCTTTGAAGACTTCTAAATGTTGACTTACAGCAAAAATATTTCTAATCCTAGTGTAAATCTCCAGATCCTCATTAAAATATATATTTATAACATATATTTATATGGGTATAATTAATTTTGCACTAAATAATACAACTAAAGGAAATGCTGCAGCTGTAATACATCTTACAAGGTAAAGATCAACAGAAATGGAATTTTATGTGCAGAAACCATTAGCAAATCACTGGTCCTTCCTACAGATTAAGGCAGGCATCTCAAGAGAGGAAAAATATTCCCAGAATGATAGTAGTTGGTCCAACAGTAAGCGTGCAGTAACAAATTCCTGGATGAGAAGATTGTTTTTCTGCTGCAGAAATTGGCCAAGGTTGATTGGAAAACTATTTGGATGCAGTAAAAAGATATCCTAAATGGTACTGAAATCTAATGCCATTTTTAATCCTTTTTATTTATTTATTTATTTTATAGATCTGTGTATATGAATTGGAAAGGATTTAAAAGGAAACTGATGTGCAGCAGCAGTGAGGATGCCTTGAAAGTACTGCTCTCCAAGAACCTGACTGCATTCTCATGGTTACCAGATTGGTATCTCCTAGCCTAGCTAAAAACAGACAGCTAAGACATACAAATGTATCACATATAGTGATTAAAAATAAGTACAGCTTATAGGAGAAAAACTAAAAAATTAGTCAGATACTCATCTGGTTTAATCAGTATAAATCCACCAATGTCAAGAGGCTTTTGCCAACTTACACAAGTTAAGAACCAAGCCCTTAATAGTGGACTTTAATTCAAGTCCAGACTTGATTCACTGAAGCTCAGGTGTGGAATGAAGATGTTTCTAAAATGCCACTCTACTCCCTTTATCCCAGACAATGTCAGAGCCACAGTGGCTCCTTGCCTAATTTTAAAGCAGCCCCTGGCTGGGGTACCTTCCACTGGCTATTGCAATGCTGCAGCTTTCAAGTGAGTAGCACATAGAGAACCATGGAGGAAAAAAGCAACACAAGGAGGTGGAAAGGTGAAGAGAAGAAGAATCAGGTAGAAAGGTGAACGCTGAAAGCCATGAAAGCCACTTTCTGCCATGAAATTTCCTGTAAACAGTGGATAAATGTTATTATATTCGGTAAATTACCCCATATTTTTCCAAAACAACAACTAACATTTTGAGTCTCAGTGTTTGACTTTCTATCCAAATCACTACAGAGTTTTAAAACTACTCATTCATTCATTCTTCCAGTCTACTGCTTCTGTAAGAACACTGAAATTATTCTAGAATTTTTTGCAGAAAAATTTTCTGCAAATAAATAAATTTCCCATTTATTTATTCTTAGGAAAAAAACAAATGGAACCCAGATTTCTAAGATCTTCCTTCCTCAAAGATGGCTGAAATCTGGATCCACGGAACATTTCTACTAGTGATGACCACCTCTTGATATCAGAACAAACTGATTCTTGCTGTTTTGTTTTCTTTCCATTTATAAAGAGAACTTTTGATCGGAGAACAGCTCTATTTATTGAATAGCCTTTTCCTTCAAATCAGCTCTCTTTTTCTACAGATCATTCTTCATCTTTTCTTTCCATTAATTTTATTCTTTTCTTTGTTGCAAGTATTAGTGTCGATTGGGTGAATCTCTTCTGTGTCGCCTCCATTTTTCTTTCCCTCAGCAAATGATGTAAAACTATTGGACCCATAAACTAGTGAAGGAAAGGTAAGTTTATTTCTGATTTATAAATTATAAATATTTTTTTTTCTGAGATGCACGACCAACAAACAAGTGACTTCATTCTAGATGCATTCAATTCAGTGCACTCTTTCCAGTGACAAATCTTTAAAGAAAAAAGAAATAAACAATTGCTTCCCTAAGGAGAATTACATAATTAAATAATTATTTTAAATTTTTCTCTTATCAGAAACCAGTCTGTGTATGTTATTAGTTCTTTAATTTCATTTTAAAATGTTGAATCCTTCACTTGGGAGGAGCTGTTGACTTATACACTATATACAAAGCAATGGCATTTGTTCATATTCTTCTGGACATTGGTGACATTCTGTGTAAAAATTATTTTTACTTGTTATCTTTATCTTAAATTCTGTCATTTTGTCATTGGAAACATTAATTCTTTTTAAGTGACCAAAACCTGTCCATTGTATATTATCTAGAAGTACTGGAGATTAAGAATACTGTCATCAATGGACAGACAGAAACAGTGCTGAGAGAAAATGACTACAGGATTTATAGCAAGCAGTACTTCAGTCTGACTCTTTTCTGTTGTCTTTACTGGCAGCAGTGCAATACTAAGATCTAACACATACAGTTTGCATCAAATCTGGTGGAATCCATTTTGGTGAAAACAAGAGCGCGAGCACGTACTAACCCAATGTGTCTGACATATGTGCAGCCTTGCACAAGCCACAGCAGAACACTCACAACATCTCTCACCAGGTTGTCTTCCAGTACTCAGAGAAGGGCCAACTATTCCGTCCATGTGAATGAATCCATATCTGTTGACAGAGGGTTTGCATGATTTTATCTTGGCTGAAAAGCTGGTCCTCAGGCTGTTACAAGCCACATACTTTCCTTGAAAACAGGTTTTGTTTTTTGTTTGGTTTTTTTGTTTGTTTGTTTTGTTTTTTTTTCTGGTGGTTCTTATACTTCTGGGAAAAAGAGACAGAGAAGATGAAAATTAAACCAAACACCTTCAAACAGAGTCCAAATTTAAATTTTGATTTTCACTCTGTTAATCTGTCCCAACGTTATGGAAAAAGTCACGATGAGAATTCAGGTTTCTACAGAGGAAAATTTGTCTTGTGCAAAGATTTTCTAGTTTTCTTACAGTCCCACAATTTTTGTCCTACAGCGCACATCCCTTTTTCCAAAAAGGAATTTCAGTAGATAGAGAAAAAAATGTCTTTTACATATACATACTAATTTTCTTATAGTATTCTGACATTTCACTAAATCTTTTTGTTGAGTGTGCTGCACTGAAGTCAGGGGAGTTTACACTGGATAATTTTTAACTGAATGTGGCCATGAATTTATGCTGGTAATTTTTTCCCGAAAACATGCATTTAAAGAAGAAAGAGACACTCAGAATACAGAAAATGAAAATGCTTGCACATTCATTTTTCTTCCAATGGCTACATATTATGTGTATTGAAATATGCTTAAACTGTTTTAAGTTTTGTTCTGAGATGATATGCAGTAATAGTCTGCAAGGGGAGAGAAGGTAGGAGGAGAGACATGCCAAACATGCAGAAAAAAAACCATTTCCAGACTGGAGCTTTCTTATTTTTTCAGCATCAGTCATAAAAAAATATGTATTTTGGCTAGCAGGCTTTACTTAAACCTACTTGGAGGGCAACCTTTAGTATGATCATAAGCAGCCAAATACAAGCTGCTATAATGCTACTGATTACACTGGTTTACATCTCTGGCCCATGATAACTACATCCCTGTAATTAATGAAAGCATATATTAAGCAATAAAGTCACTGAAGTGAATAGCAAATTAAGCCAGAGGAAGAAATCTTAGAAAAAGTTTAACATGGGGATGAAAGACTTAAATTAGTGACAGTTTTACACTTTCAACAACTGGAAACAAGATGTATTTCTCACTTATTTGAAATATAGTGGATTTTTCCACTTCATCTCATATACTGTTAACGTTTATAAGCCATGTTAAGTACTTAATTCTGTAACGTATATAGTGGCACACAAGCATAATTTGCTTGTGAATCATTAGTGTAGAAAAGGTTATTTTTCTAATCAACTCAATTAATTTATACATTTATATATTTTTGCAATCAAGACAACCATTGAGCACATATTACTCTGATAGTGTCATATTCTGACATTTGTTCTCTTATGGACAGACACAAATAATCTATCTCATACTTTAGCCATGTTAACTTCTACTTTCAGGAATAAGCACTCACTGGATGGGAAACTGGAATTTTTTTGAAAGTGACTGTTTACTTATCTGAGTGCTTTTCTGAAAAATAGATTGTCAGGGAGAAATGCAAACATTTGGGGGAAAGATCTGTCTTGCTTTGCGTGCCTGAGGACAAATCTTATTGTCAGGCATCCAGGTGCATTTCATTGTGTCATGTTGAACAAGAGCTACTGTGTGGGTCCACGAATGTCACATTTCATATCAGAGATCAAACCTGGTCCCCAGCTGTTAAGCTGTGTTTTCACTAACACCCCATAGTCCACTCTTTTTATCTGGCTATTTTGTGTTTTAGTGGTGATACATTTTTCCAAAAGTCCAGGTGGAATTTATTATGATTTGGACTATTATAGCATTATGAAAATATGACCTTTTCTTTCTTAACATTATGCTGCTTTCTTAACTCTTTATATCATGAATTCCATTATTTCTTATGATTTCACAGTTAAAACTAAAGAAACTAAAGGAAAAAAAAAACAAACACAAAACCAAACAACATTTAAATATACATTTATGTATTTGAGGTTTGAAGAAGCCCAAGACTTAGTCTGGCTCTAAGTGCAGTACCTCTCTGTCCTAGTCACTTGGTTTTAAGATTGCAACAGTTTAAAAGTGTCTGTTGTTTTGACATAGCATGAAAATAAGAATACAAGCTTTCTTGAGGTGTCCACTTGGAAGCTATTGGAGACATAGAAATATCACCTAATTGGCTTATAAAATTGACCCAGTTCTGAATATAGGTTCTCCACTCATTTAGGAGCTTCATGCTAAGGGTTAATTAATGAGTGTATGGCATGCAAATACAAATTCAGTGAGTTCAAATTCACTGGAACTATCAGCTTTCCCTGGGTAAGAATTATGATGAAGTAATAAAGTGATAAATGATCCTTCTGGGTTGTCCATGATCCTAAATCCAAACCCAAAGTATTCAAAGGGCTAGCATTCCAAACAGAAAAGAAACTTCATCTGTTCCAGAGAAATAAAATTATGTCATACTTGCAGTTGTTCAAAAGACCAGGGAAATGGAGGTATTTAATGTAAGTGAAGGAGAATGAGTCAGATCCTCAGCTACTGTGAATCAGTGCTACTGCAGAAGGTTTATTAGATTAGCCAATTAACAACACATGGTGTTTTACCCAAGAGACTGATAATCAGAACTGATTAAGGAGCAGGGTATGTTATTCTTAAGACTGATTTTCATCTCACATAAATTAGATGTAGAGGTCCATGCAAGAGCAAGTCAGCTCAGGAGTAGCTCTCAGAATAAGTAACAATTTTACAGCATTTGCTTTCTTCTTTTTATTTTCTAAAGTGTCTGTGCATCTAAGTTATGTTTATCTATTAAACTATTGTACCAAAGTGAAATAAGCTCTCTCCCAAAAGCTTTAAATTTCTAAGACCCATGAAGCAGACTGCTAGCCTAAATTCAGTACCTATGGAAATGTGTCAAAACTAGAAAGTATCCTCCAAGTCAAGACAAGAGAAAAAAGGGAAAAAAAAAAAAGAGGAAGAAAAAAGTTCAGGTCTTACAAAAAAAACCAAACCAAAACCAAAACAAAACATTGTCATAAAACTGTGTCATTGCAATCAAGAAAAAATTAAAAATTTTATGTCAATATTTGAAATTATTTTGGGGGGTGGGAGAATTATTGTTGGGGGTCGAATGTGTCATTTTAATTTAATTTAAATTTTTTTTGCATTTTATGTTATTTTTAGTTTCTTCCCTCAATTTCTTCCATTTACAAGCAAAAAATTTGGTTATCTTGGAGGGATCTTATTTCGTTGAGAGAGCCTTATAAAAATATGTTAAAAGATTGATCATATTTCCTCCAACACCTATTTCCTTTTCCACTTTCTCTGTCCTCTATGCCTTTTCCCCCTTTCCTTATTGCTGGTCAGGTAAAGAAAATAAAAAAAATATTTTAATAAATATATACATTTGAACTCAGCAAAAGCTTCACATTTGAGGTGATTGTGTGGTCTGATTTTTAAAAAATAATATTCGAGGTTAAACTAGATCCATGAAAAGCAGTAAAGAAAATCAGAAGAAATGCCAATAAGCATACACACATATAACCTTAGTATTATTACCACAAAACTTTTAACTCTAATTTTTAATAGGAAACGGAAAAATTGGCAAATAATCTCTGTTTTGCCTGGGAACCCCAGGATAATTAGAGGAAGGGACCCAGCCTTCAAACCTGTCCCTCAGTACTGGCTGCTGTAATGACCTTGGCTATATGATTTAAAGATTGTTTCAGGCTCTCTATACTGCATTGCTGTCCATCACGCAGGCATATTTTAAAATCTATTTATGTATGTGTTTGTTGCAAGCAAATTTCCAAATTAGATTGTTATTCTTTTTCTTCTGAGTTCCTTGGAACAACTTGCCAGTTAAAGAAGTGTTTCTTAATTGCTTTATAAAGTATATTTCCTGTTGCCATTCGGCGTCTCCTGGAAAAAAAAAATATATATATTTAGTCCATTTTTTTCAATGCCATATACATTAGGTCATTTTAAAAAACTGATAACCAGATTACTTGACAAACTGGAATGTTTCCAAGACAGATGTTTTAAGTTTCTTGGTAAAACAGTCTGTACATTGTATATGTTTGTGAGATGTGAATTATTTACTTTATAAAGTCTTGTGATCTTCTGTAAATCTCTATTCATGGAGTACATTTTAATGCACTGTGTTCCACTTCTTAGGAGCTGGACTATTCCTCTCTACAATGCCACACATGTAGCCATATGAGAAAAAGTTAATGAGGGATGTCTTTGAAGTGTAGCAATTGGACATGAGATGAACCTGCTTTTCAAAGGGAGAAATACAAAACATCACTGTTTATTTGCTCTGTGAAAGAAATGCAGTTCTTTGCTCAGAACTTGTCCTGACATGCTTGGTGGTCATTACTGAATATCAATTTTTCAATAACAGAGAACATACTGTTGTATGTGATTTCAGGTTTTGTGGAATGGGTTTTCCTTTAAGTTTTCTAAATTATGCTAGTTGATCGAAATATTGTGCATAGAAAAGGTACTGTACTTATACCATCTGTAAAGCCAGACAAATTGAGGTAGTTCTGCCTGCCTTCAGCCTGTTCAGAACAGGGAGACTGTAAGCTGGATTGTGTCTGAAAGCTGCCAGATGCATGGATGTGATATTAGTTTGAGCTAGTAAGCCCTGGACAGATTTGCCTATTCCTTTGCTTGATTTCACAGTGTAGGCATCCTCACTGTGGATTCCTGTTCTGCAGTGCTTTTCTCTCCAGGCAAAGAACACTTTACCATGCAAATATCTATCTTCAGCAAATTGTAGGGAGTTATAATTCTTCTGACACCATGAGACTTGATGCTATGAAGTAGTGTGACATATGTACACAACCAGCAACTGAAGCCAAATCTCCCATAAAGTCCTTAACCTTGTCACAAATGGTGTATCAAGAGAAAGTTCACTGAAGTAAAAGAAACACTTTTTCTTCAAAATACATAGAAAAATTAGGCATGAGGCTCTAAGAATTCTCATTGTTCAGCACGTATTTGCCCCTTCTGCAATGTCATTTCAACTTAAAAACATAGTATGCCCCAACCCTCTTCTAGAGGAACCACATTTTAAGCTTCTGGTACAAAACAGCTCAAAATTGGCATACTTTCAAAGTTACACTTAGATCCAGACCCAAATTTTGCACTGTTCCTCAGTAAGCTAAGCCAAAGACCCCTCTCCAAACATCTGTGGATATTGGGGTATTTGAAATCCAACTCCAAATTCCAACTTAAGCCGTGCTCTAATGTAAACAAAGTTAATGGCTTGTCAGCATGGGGCTATAAAACAATGTGGGTACAGTCATAATATTGATATAAGGAAACTTTAAATATGTAGCCTTTTTTTCTGAATATAGCAGTGGGGTTTGCTCTTAGGAAAAGTCATTAAATCAATATGTCCAGGTTATATAACAGCCAGAGAAAATATACAATTGTGGCAGCTAAAATATCACACGGAATAGCAATTGAGCCTTGACCCACTGGCTTTAGACAGTACCAACAGTGACTGCCATTTTGTTTTGTATCACCTGGGTTGTACAGCCATGTGCTATGGCTAACATATAAATGTGAATGTACTGATACAAGCAGAAACATGTGTTTGACCTGAAACACTCAAGGGTCTACTGGAGAAGGAGCCAGGAAGAGAATTTTCTCTGTTTGACCAGAAGGACTGTAGAAAATAAAAAAGAGATACTGTACGGGGATATGCAATCTACCCTGGTTTCTAGCAATGAGGAATTGTTCTCAGTAGTCTATCATTAACTGTTGAATAAAAGTAAGTTTTAAAGACTCAGGTAGAACTTCTTAGTTGATATCATACATAGTGTCATTATTGTTGCTCATCTCAAGTCCCTGCAAATCAGTACGAGCATTTTTAAGGATTGTCTTCTAATACAACATAAAGTGATTTGTTTTTTGCTGTCTTAATGATTTCCAACTGTTGGAAAGTAAGCTTAACTTACTTTGCAATGATCTGTACAAGCTGTGTAGATTTGTGTCTTTGAGCCCATATCTGTAATCAATTCTTTCATCTTCTGAGGTAATTTATATCAGTCTTCTTTTATTTTCTCCAAATTGACCCCAATTTGAAATACTTATGTGCAAAACCAATGTTTTTTTTAAAAATTATGCATCTTTATTTTACATTTTTAATCTACAGAAATCACCACAACACATCTTTTTAGTGAGAAACTGGCCAAACATCATTTTTTTAAGGCAAATCATCAGCTACTTCGTGCAAAATTTGTGCTTGGACACATAATAATTTTTCTGAGTTTTCATGAGGTATGCTCTGAGACCTTATTCAGTCTGTACCACTAGTTTAATTTATACCAGAAAATTATCTTTCTATTCTTGCCTGTGTTACATTATACTCAAAGGTATGCATGATGAGCTGAGTTCAGATAAAGATTTGGACTGATTTGGGGAGTTCAGATAGATAAAGCATTAATACATTCCAAAATTTTAGCAATGATTTGGATTTGGGTAAGGGCCCATGTCTGATTTTGTTTAAATATTTTGACATGTGTTGTATTATATTGTATATGGTAGATAGATCACAAGAACTTCATTTGTGATGTTACTTTGCACTGTGGAAACAAATTACAAGTTTCACCCATATCGAATAAATTCAGAGACAGCAGGTCATGGAGAAAATCATGTAAATACATAACACACAGAAAATTCTGGATATCTATGTGCTGTGATGGTGTAGAATCCTGATATTATTAAAGCTATTAAAATTAAGAAATTATAGATGTGCTTCAGAGATAGGCATAAATTACATGAGAGGAAAGGTTTATTAACTCCAACCTTTCAACTTACTCACTAAGATGGATTTTCAGCTTTCTAGGCTGCTGTGAACAAACATAAAGGTAACGTATCTCTACGGTTGAAAATATTTTAAGTTGAAAGCAGTGGTGCTAAAAATTGGACAGCTTCTCTGCAGCTCATAGATTGGATGCTGGACAGGTTATACCAACACTGATTCTGAACTGGGATTCTCTGAAGCCTCTGGGCTTGTTCAGTGTCACCAGCTCGGATTCTCTCTGGGCACTCTCTTGTGACACCTGCCTGCACATACAGAATCATTTGTGTCCAGACAGGTTCAACAAAGTGGGTAAGTGTTTAACTTCCCTCTTTGATTGTCGTGAGCTTTAAAGAAAGCTTTACAAGTATGTAACTGTATTGCTAAACTGGGCCAGAGTACTCCAAACCAAGCAATAGAAGCTCTGCAAGTTGAAGGATGAGAAGGATGTAACTACTGCCCCTGATTCACCAACATACCAGAGGACATTGCAAGTAAAAACCAACAAAATGAAAGCTGATAATTTCCATTTGCCATTGCTTTCTTCCATAATTTTTAAATATATTTAACCTATTTCTATGTTGTTCTTTACAGATACATCTAGTCGAGAACTTGCACTGCAAGAGCAAGGTATAAGAACAGCTGACATTTAGATCTCTTGCAACTCACCTGAATATTGACTGAAGTAATCAGTCTTCAAATTTTGCACTCCACCTGATTTATTTTCCTTAAGAAGACTACAGAGAAAGTGCATTAAAGGCAAGATGAAATAACTTTAGTTATTATGAGAACATCAAGTTTATTTTTTTTAAAAGTCTATGATTGTATTATAAAAATTGTTCATTTAATCTTGATAAAGTTTCTCACTTCTGCATTGTCCTCCATCTCTTACTTCACCAGCATTTAACTGCAGTAAAGAGTGTGCTTACTGTTAATAATAGATTATCTCTGCACTACAGTTATTTTTACTCATCAAAGAACACAGGAAATATTAGACTAGACTAAATTCATATTCCCCAAATTTTCCTGATTATGTTCAGTACTAGGAGTCTTGAGAATCTGCAAGAACTCCTGGATATGAAGACCTCAGCTAAACTACTTATCTTTCTTGCCCATTCCCTGCCTTCTCCTTTTTTAATACTTAGAAACTGCCTTAAAAACATATCACAAAAGAGACAGAGGTAACAAATAATCTTGATAAAGGCATTTTTCTGGTTATATGTTACAAAACCAAATTTTATTTTGCTTATATGTATCATTAGTTTGTTTAAACATTGTTGTCAGGTATTCTAAATATCATTAAAGAGCAACATATAAAGTCAGAGCACAGAGTCATATTTTATGTACATGTCTTTAAAATTAATAAATTATGAGTAAACTCCCCAAATGCTCTGCAGTGCAGATGAAAACAATCTCCATGAAATTAAGAATAATCACCATGCTGCTGATTGGAACAAGTGGAATTTAAACTTTCCAAGCAGTCTTAAAAGTTTAATTCAATGCACTAAAAAAACAATAGAATGTTTTAAAAGCCAAATTATTGTATGGCACGGGAGGAAATAAAAACTTCAGTTAGTTTTGCAAACCAATCTTTGCTCAGCATTCCCAGTTTAGAAATTTTATGCTTTGAAAGTTCAATGCCTTGAATAAATGGACAACTTCACTTTTGGAAGTACTGTTCAGATGAAAACATAGAGATAAGAATGATTCTCAGATATTACAGATTCACATGCTTAATAAAACTAGTAATTTTCTCGATTATGTAGAGAACAGATCCTCTGTATGTCAGGAAAGAGTAAGATATGCCAGATGTCATCAAGGAAGTTTATGGACTGTAGAGCAATATAAAGGAGCTTATGTTTAAATTTGTTCCTTGGCCCTTCATGACCTTCTGGATCTGTGAAACCAGATAAAGTTACCTAGAACAATGAGAAAATTTTGACAGAATGTTGGCTTTATCCATCTCCAGTGAACTATCAGCTCTGCAGACATATGTAACCTGGTACTTTTACTCCTGATAGAAAATTTCTTCCTTATTATGATCTTCAAGTATTATAGCTGAGCAAGGTAAAACAAATGTGCTTGGCTTGGGAGGTAAAGCTTGGATCACAAAAGAGATTTATCTTATATTCATTCTTAGTTATGTTTAAGATAGTTCCTTGAGGTAGGACTTAGATGAAGATGTGTACAGAAGCTGAAAACTGCAAAAACCAATAAACTTCATGCAGATGCCTCCAAATCTCAGACTTCTGCGGTGATTCTATGGCTTCAGGGGTCTGTTTCTGCTTCAGGTTCAGTTTGAAACAGCACAAACTTGAGAAATTCAGAGAGTATATCTTTTTTCCTTTTTTTAAGATGTGTCTGGGAACTTGTCAGAAGACTGTATGGTTTTTTTCTTCCCATCTGAAAGGGCACAAGATTTTTTGGTAGTTGTATACGTATGTCCAACAACTTTGAGACATCTCAGGTCAGGACAGCTTGAGTCAACTAGGCAAATAAACTGATGCCTCAGTGTTTACTTTCTACCTAAAGCTAATGAAGATTGAAGCAAAAAGCTTCTTTCCTGTCTAAGCCTTTTATTGACTGCATGTGGCCCATTAATGTGCATCTAATGCATAGGAAGATGTCAATGATTACGAAATCCATCTGAGACAAGGCCTAATGTGCAGGCATGGGACCAGGAAGTAATTGCAGAGGTAGCTTTTAATATAATAATGTAGCACTTAGACCACTTGCACAGGAGGTGAGGAAACTGGTTTCTCTTCCTTCCTCAGACAGAGGAGATCAGACTTGTATTTTCTTGTTCCCAGGAGAGGGGATGACAATCAGAATTTATGTCAGAAGGGTTAATGTGGGAGGGTAGTAGAACCTCCTACCTTTCCAGTGGGGAAAATGGATACAAGATTTACTGCTCCAGAGCATGTGTTAGAAGAAAACCATGCACTTTAATGACTAGAGCTTCTTAACAAAAGGGAATCACAGGTTTTGTTTCCCCATTTAAAGATCTACTTTGTAGGTCCAGTAAAAGTTAATTGAAGAAAATTAGAGTAGAAGTCAAAATTTGTTTTTGCTAAATAAGGGTCCCTATTCACAGTGACAGGGAATTTTCTGTTGTTTTATACCCACTCCCTCTGATTTGTAAAATTTTCATATTTTTGAAAGGCAAAACACAACTTCAATAGGAAAGATAGTGTCCTACTCTGTAGTTCTATTTATTCACAATAACAACCTTTTTTTGGAATAGGGTGAATTTCTCTGAATACATGATGTCATAGCCTGGCCCCATACATAAAAGTTTATCAGGGGTACCCCCAGAGGGATCACTGATTGTTGCTAATAGACAAAATCCAGTCTTACACAAATTGACAATTTATGTTGTACTTATGCATGAGTAGATAACACAGCATTTATCTTTTTATGCTCCAATAGGACTCAAGGAATGGCTGTGGGAGACTTAGTTGTATGTCCACATGTCCAATTACTTGGAGGGTTAAATGTGGGATAACATAGAATTACTGTGTTAACACTTTGTGATGTCTACCTCCTGAATATATTACTAAGCAGAAAGTATAAAAATATTTCACCCTAATTGCATTTGTATGTTGCTAATTCAGACAAATAAAATAACCCAATTGAGTCATGTTTTTTCTTCTTGAAAAATATTGATGCCTGGATGGCTGAAAAGTTAAAAATGCAGATAATTTTTAAAATAAAAATTAAAATATTGAATGCATATGCACAATTATGTATTTAAAATTGCACTATGTCTTTTTAGACAAACATGGAAATGGTTAAATTTGTAATTGGAAAAAGTAAAAATGTAATTTGAAAAGTACATGACAAAGACTCCCAATGCCTTCTGGTTCCTCGCCTGTTGACTTCAAAATAGACACCTTCCATGACATGGGTAATACCTAAAGCCCATCTTTAGGTTTCTGTGTTATATGCTAGCTCTGGAACTGGATGTAGCATATCAGTTTTTGGATGCAGTACAAAAAACAAGTGGGAAAGCAAGAAAGTCAGAATTACTCTAAAAGATCATATTTTCAGATCTGCCTGGCAGGATATTTGGCAATTTCCTTTCTCTGTACAAGTGGCTACATAATGAAAGCACAAAATCCCTTTGATTTTAAAAAAAAATCTCTGTGGGATTTAATAATTTATATCAGATTTTAAAAGCACAGTGGAAATGGGTTTTAAATACTGGAGTAACTTTGCTTCTCTTTGTATGATCAATTCTAGTTGAAACTGGGACTTGCCATTAATGTAACAGAACTATGTTTCAATGTCTCAGATATTTTGGTGGCTTTCTACCATATTTCACTCTGGTGTCAGTTGAGCAAAGATCTTTAGCACATTCTTAAATTTATTAATTTAAATGGGATTGAGGTGTATTGATATTTTATAAAAATTGAGCCAGATTATGAACTCTTTCAGATGATGCATTTGATGAAGAAAAATATGTTGAGACAGGTCCTTTTTCTTTCATTTTCTCTAGTACCTTACTTCACTGGATTGAATACAAAATAAGACATGAGGACTAGGAGCAAAAATCTTTCCATTGTCACCTGCAAAAGGATGTAGTAACAGTACTCAGACATATCTGACGTATCTGACATATCTGATCCATATATGGAATAGATGCTCTTCTCTGAGATTTTCATTAGCATTAATCATAGAAATATGTATGTTTCCTGTTCTATTCGCTAGTCTCTAATACAGGTGCCTGAAACAGTCTGAATTTATGTATTCAAGGAGTGTCTCTTGCTCCTTACTTATTATGAAAAGGACTTACATATAGGAAATTACACTGTAGATGTCTAAGCTTGATGGATAGGACATTGAGTAGAAGGGAGATGTATCAGACCAAAGTATTTTTCAGTAACCTGTGTTTTCAAAACTTTCAGATTCAGAATATTTTTCTGGCAAATCATATTTAAAAACATGAGCTCATTTTTCTTCCATGAATGTTATTTTTTACATGCATGTATATTTTTGATCTCTATTAAATCCTGTGGCCATGAGCTCTATAATGTAATTATCTGCTTCATGGAAAAAAGTACTCGGCTTTGGTGTATGACTTGCTCCTTATTGCTTTCATGCTATGACTTCTAATTCTTGTGCTATGAGATGGAGTGAATATTTACTCTCTGATCACATTCTACGTATAGTTTATGACTTAAAGCACTCTGCTATTTCCCCCTATCAGTCATCTCTTTCCCATGCTTAAGTATCCTAATGTGTTTGCTCTTTCTGCATATGGAAATCATTCAGATCTAAGCATTACTGATGTGAACAGGATTTTCAAAATCAGAATTCAAGTGGAATTGGCATAAAGAAAATCAGCAATGACAGAGGAACTAGATTTCATTAGAACAAATCCTCACTTAACAGTGTGATATACAATAAAACCTACACAAATATTAAATGTTTATTAATCATTGTGAAACCTATTACATCAAATTTATTTGTCTGTTATGGATGCATTTTACATAAAATTGATTGAAACTGGTTATTGTTTGGCTATTAAAAATATTTCTTCATAAGAAAAAAAAAAAAGAACTTCCTTTATGTTGATTTTTATATGGGAGACCCTTCAATCTGGAGTAAGGGGCATGTTGACTCTTCATCTCTGTATCAATAGTTTATAATAAGCCAATATCTGATGGTCATTTGGTCGTTGAGATCATTGTGAGAAGACTATACTAACAGGAATTTGTGGAATAAATCAAATTCTTAATTGAAATAATCTTTGTTATTAACTCAGGAGAGAGCAAAGAATTTAACATATATAAAGGTACTTCATCTCCCTCAAGTCATTTTTGTGACTCTAAAATTGATGGTGTAGTTAAGCTTGCATACTGGGTTTGCTTCTATTATTTTATTACTAGTATTAGTGAAGCCCCCAGAAGTTCCAATCAAAAAAGAGTCCCATTGCAGAATAACATGCTGGTTTCCAACATATTTTATGCCCACATTATTCAGTGAGAAGCATGTTTTTCTAAAGCAAAACAAAACAATGTGTTTTTTTCATGATTCACTAAGCTTTGCTGCAAGAAATACAAAATAATTGAGCAAGACTGCAGTAACTCTCCAGTATTTTGTTACGATTTTTAGCTGTATTCAGCAGAATAAAGTGACCTTGGTTCACAAACGTCCAAACTGTAACTTGCAAAAGTGAAATTACACTCTAAAAGATTTCTGTAGAGGACAGAATTCTGAAAGATGACATTTTAAATTGGAAGAGTTCATGCAAAGGTCTAAAAGTTAATGACCTTTTTTCCATGATGTGTGACAGGTTCAAATTACTAAAAATTTACTCTAAAAAGTTATGTTGAAGAAGAATGTATTCACAAATTGCCATCCATATCCATCCTTTGAATTTGTGTGATATATAAAGCCCCGTGTTTGTCACCTATTTAAAAAGGGGAAGAATGTTATTCTTCCAGACAATTGTCTTCCCAGACAATTCATGATTCAGATATAGAGAAGAATAGAGGTACAGGCAGATGGGAGGCTCAGGTGAACAGACTCTCAGGATATCTGTGGTCTTGGTGTACTGGCAAGCAAATCCTAGTCAGGGAATACTTCAGGCTGGTTTTAGTGTTCCCTGCTTTAGCATTGAATACTTCAAACAAGCCATATTCTGCTGAACTTCTCTGCCTCACATTGGATCATCTTCATGCACACCTCTGCAGTCAGCATGAGAGCAATTACCAGCTCCATATAAAGGACGGAGAATTAATCCATGACAGATTTGATGACAGCAGGGGAAATGCTTCTGAGAATTCTGATTGTAAGGGCTAACTACAAACCCAGATAGCTCAGCTGTTGGGCAGGAACAGCCCAAGAGTCAATGGCTACTCAAGCTTCAAAGATAAGAATATGCTCTGATTTAAGACCCTATTTCTGTAGGCAAGGCTGTGAACTCTTTATTGCTGTTGAAGACATCCATCAGCCCTTTGACATTAGTGGGATTAATTCCTGGTTAGAAGGGCAGCAATCTGGCTCAGCGACATTGATAAATTTCTGTTTATATGGCATCATTTTTTTAAGGAAGCACAGAAAAAATCAAACTAATTGCCTAGAATACCTCTTCTAATTGCAGACAAATTCTGTATGCAAGGATGTTTATGAACAAAATATAGTTCTGAGAATTTACATCTCCAGGATAATTTCCTCATTTTCATCTTATTTCAGCTTGGATGCCTTTGTATATCCTGGCTCCACTGTCATTGTTGCCTGGTGTGTTTCAGATTTGTCAGTCTGTATTACAAATAAATGTAATGGACAAGCAGAAACTGTCTATTTCTTTCTACATAGAAGAAAAAGTAAACTAATATGTATTACAGAAAAGGTCACCTTCAGACATTTTGCATATTACTTGACAAGTTCTTTCAGACTAGTCTTTTTTATACTGTCTGAAGCTGCATATAATGCTCAAGACATCATCTAAATGCAGTAGCACAGATCATGAATAGATGGGCAGTGGATGTTCCTCTTTCTCTTTAATTTTATATAGAGTTAATTAATTACCTTCAAAATACCTACTTAAATTATTCAGATTGTAAATCAGGTAAAAACTGAGTTCACTTTGCATAAGATGATGGGCTAGGATTTTTTGTTTCTTTCTTTTTTAGTAGAAAAATGTGAACTGTGTAAATTTTCCCAGGAGACTGAAGCACTGTTCCCAATGGGCACTGATTCTGTTGCACCCCTATTGGTGTTTAGATACTCCAGGAATTTCTCCATGACCTTCGTTTGTGACAATGGACCTTAAGGTTTTATGCAGTCCATTTCACATGGGAAGAGATCTTTATGGTTTGGTTCAGGTCTCACACTTCTATGTTCTCAGAGTGGGACGTGGCTTACTAAAGATATGCATGTAGTGACATTTGAGACAGCTCTGGGTATCCATGACATCTACATGGGGTGGAACATATGAATGAATTTTGGTTTATAAAGGAACTGAGCTAGAGCAACAGCTGAAGACCATGTGGTTTAGTACACAGGGCCTAAAATGACCCTCAGTGATTTCAGCAACCTAGACTGCACATAAGAATCTAAATGTTGGTATCTTAAGTCTGAACCTGATTTTGGCCATTTATGAATACTTAGGCTTATTTACATGAGGAGGATGTAACTTAGACAGGAACGTCTTGTTCCTAGGATGAGAACTAGATCAATCCCTTCATACCACAGTTTGTGATGGCAGAGCAAGTTCCATCCTAAATACTGTGGAATTGAGACATTGGACACCAGATATTGCCAGGGCCAAATGTATTCTTGTCTGTCTTTTTACTCTTTGACTGCAAAACAGCTGCATATAATAAGATTAATCCAATTTTTCTGCAGGTGAACCAGTGTAGCTGCTCTGCACATGGTGTGATGATATTTCCTGTGACTGCCTGGGTTTTCATCCTGATTACTACACAAGGACTAACATATTTTTTGTGGTACCAGGACGCGTGTATCACAGAAAAATGAGTGTGATGGCAAAATATTTCACACACTTCAACCTTGGGAGCTGTAAATACATTGCTTAGGTGTCAGAATTAAAATTTCTCTCCATTTTTCATAAGCTTTTCTAAAGTTTTACCTGCACAAGGAGAACATGATGAAAGTGTAGAAAGTCTGGTCTCTTTGAGAAGTACAACAATGGTCACTACAGGGTTTGTTCAATTGAAACCACACTGTATTCAGTTCTCATCAGAGATTAAGTGGCAACAGTTAGAGTCAGTAAAATCTTGGGTTTAATATAAGTGTATGACTAATCCAGTAGCTCCACTACCCTCTTACTTTGCAGTTCCACCAAGGACAGAAATCGTAGTTCAGCAGCCAGACAGTCCCTTCCATCCATGATGAAGTGGTAAATATGTATCTCTTATCTGAAAAATTTAATATTTTCAAATTGGCTTCTGAAGCACATCTTTCCAATTACCAATTTTTACATCCATTCCACTCATATGAAGATAGATGCTTTTGCTATTGGTCAGATTATTTGTTAAGGCTAACAAATAATTCCTGTCATATTGTAACTCATGGATTAAATTATTAATGATCTGTGATGAGGTTACAAAATCTGGTCTAATTTAAGCAAAGTAATGTTTCAAATTTCAAAGTGGATATTTTTGAAAGAAGTATGAAACCTTTGCCTCTGAATTCTGTATCTAATAACTATATTTTTGGCTCCTGTGTTAGTGAGTGAGATAAAGGCTTCTGGATTAGAAAAGCCTAATTTTCTGTGGTTTGAGCTAAAAATTCATCATGAACTGGAACAGCTCATCTTCATCATGAAGTTGCCTAGAACAGGCCCTAAGACAAATCAATCAATGTGTTACTTGAATGTGATGTTTGTGCATATTTTGTGTGTGGAATATAAAAGCATAATTCATTTGTGTTGATATTTTAACATGTTATACAATAAATGTTGTATTACTCTCAAACATTACAAAAGCATGGTGTCATGAGATGAAGCAGAAAACCTCCCAGGCCTGTTTCTTTAGTAATGCCTTTGTTTAGGTTCAGTCCCCAAGGTTTCTGGCTTATCAGATGCAGACAAAGTGAAAAGAAACAGTACAAATGAAAACTGCTACAGAACCACGCATAGCATGATGCAGTGTGAAATGGGGCTGAAATGTGTTCTTTAATAATGAATACTAAAGTCAACATTTATAATAGTAACAACAGATACTAGGTTTTCTTTTCATTTCAGGGTCAAGAGTTAATGTCATAGCACAGCTAGGGAGCTTAGACACACAGTGCCCCAATTATTAGTGCTGGAGTGTGTCAGTCGGACGCCAGCAAACAGTGTGAGTACCTGGCACAGCTTCATGAGGAATGAAATATTAGAGAAGACATGGTCACTTCTGTATTAAAGTTTGGTAACATTTTTACTAAGGTAAACTGCAATAACTAACATTAGATGGTTTCGGTCTGACTGAAAACTTCCCGATGAATGACAAAAATATTTTTGCCTTATATCTATTGCTCATTTTGGTTACGAAAAGAAATAGAGCTGGAGAATGCTGAACTTTCTAGCATTTAGTAAGGCAAGGCCCTTGTCTCTGTCCTGAACCCAGTTCCAAACCAACAAAACAGTAAGCCAAATACATTTGTTCATTTCTATGTTAGTGTGCATGTATTCATAAAAAGATTGATATTTGACCAAGAGTTTTTGCCAAAAACAGACTTGTAGTGTCAACACCAGTTGGATAAATAAGCAGAGTAGTGTGCAGAGCCACATGCATACTACCGTGTACACTGCATCAATCATGTACGTAAAAATAGAACCTTAAATTAAAGCAAAAAGCTCCCATGATTGTCCCTCCCTTCATGTTTTCAGTACCATCTATACGACACCACTGTTTTCATCCAGCAGTAATGAAAGGTCTTTTTCTAGATTAGTTCTGAGTATCTGTCTCAGTACTTGTTAACCCTCAGTTGACTAAAGAATCACTTACATGGTCATTGAGGAATACTGACCAGCATCTTGTGCTCTTTAATATTCCCAGTTTCTTCCTGCAAATGTCACGGATTAACCAGAACTGTCTGAATCACCCAAAATGTCTTGGGAATTATGAGAAATCTTGAACAGAGGCAGATAGTTTTATACTGTGATAACGTAAGGAAATATTGAGTGTAGGTAAAATCTCCACTTATGTCTTCTAAAACACCACTTCTATATATTCAGGGTATTCAGACGCTCCACTGTGTTTGCCAAGATAGAGACAGGTGCCTAAAAAGTAATAGGCAAGTCTGGACACATTTTATCCAGAACCGTTAGATACTATCTGAAAGCAATGAGTTGAAAAACCTGTTATATGTACTTAAGTTAAAACTTTTCAGAACTCTCCATAGCCTGAATAAGGTACAGAAATTTGACAACAAAATCACTGAGACATCCCAATAGACATCTAACTCTGTGATAGCCTTCAGAACTGTAGTAAATAGAAACCTTTTCACCAGTTTCTCTTCTCAAGACAGTCACATTTTCACTCATCTGAGGTAAGAAAAGAGAGAACTGCACAGGTAGCAGTTTGGAGAGAGTATCTGCTGCTGTTGCGTGACTTCTGGTGGGAAGGAAACCAGCCTCTTTTATTCAGAACATCACAGAACACAGCTTGATTTCTGTGAGCTGAGGCCAAATTTTTCAGTCTTTTTTTCTTCTCTCCCTTCTCCCCTACTTCCTTCCCCCCACATGGTGTCTGCTTTCAAGATATCTTCAATAGTCAGCATTATGACATCCAGAGATGGATTTCCACAAAATTAATTTCAGCACTTGGATAGAAACTGATTATGATTCTTTGTAGTCCTAGAGATGAAGTTATTAAATAAGAACGGGGAGTGGAATGCAGCCAAGGTTCTCAGTAAGAACATTTCAATGATTGTGTAATACAGAGTATGGCAAGAGTAAGAGAAATAAGAGAACATAATTATTTTATGCCATTTATTAATTTCTTCAAGCAATCACAGAACACAGTGGCACATGTTAAATTAAAGTAGACATCTAAAGAATGTAACAAAACTACATGTACCATCCAGCAGGATTTTTAAGTGAAGGATATTTAGACATCCTATTTGAAATATATCCTTTCTGTTACAATGATTTCTATGATTCTGAAAGTTCTTAAAATTCCTCAGTGTAATAATACAGTAGAGTTAGAAGGAAATTACCAATTGCTGCAGTGGGTGTATCTTATGAAGTTATATAAATAGACTGATAATTTTCCATAACATTTTTGATAAAAAATATTGTTGCTTGAAAAGTAGAGAAAAATAACCATTGAGAAAGAGGAGTGATAAGTTCCTTAATTAAACAAAAAACTTTGCATTATGCAGTTTCTCCTGATGCAATGTTGAAAACATTGCCCACAGCATTCTCAATAGCGTGATTTATCCAGTTGCAGAGGGTTAAGTTTGTTTGTTCTAAAAAAACATAGATTATTTTTAAAATCAGTACTTAATATCCAGAAACTGCATTTATCCGTCACAAAAACAAAAAAAAAACCCAAATCATATATATATATATATATATGTACGTCTAACTTCTTAACGCCTGCTGGTTTCAGTGGAATAAAAAGTTAAGGAATGGTTTGGACAAAAGTTCAGAATGAATTAATTTATTCCCTTATCTGTAATCCACCAGTCCAATGTGTAAGACCAGCATTTGGGGCCTGAAGGACCAAAGCTCAGTTTCCTATTCTGCCTGATTTACACTGAGAACTTCCAATGTGTCCCAGGTAAGGACTCCTAAACAGTGCAAACTGTGTATTTTGAAGACTTCATAACCTATACTTCATACAGCTCTGGGGATAAGCTAAGTCATTCAGGGAGAAAAATTATTTGGCAGAAGGAAACAATTCTCTTTTTAAGTTGGTTATATATTCAGATCCTATAAGCATCCAGAAACATAGAATGGTTTGGTTGGAAAGAAGATTAAAGATCACCTAGTTATTAATACAGATAAATGTGGTATAGATTACCTGAGAGTTGCTATTTCCCATTCTTTCCTGCTAGCTCTATGGCCATATCTCCCATGATCTATCTGTATGATCTAAGTAGTTTGCTGTAATCATTCTCCTTTGGACATCTAAGTACTTTGTGTAAAGTGTAACTGGTTCAAAAAGAGCCATGTGCTCTGAATTGTTTTCAGAATTTTGAAAATTATAAACTACAGTGCTTAAGATGCACTAAGCCATAAACATTTTGATATCTTAAAGTAGAAAATGGTAGCACTCCCTAGTGTGCAAAAATATCTTAAAACAGATATCAATTTTGGTATCTCATCTCTGATATCTGTCACATCCTAGATCATTTAGCAGACATAAAGGAGAAATATGACTACACAGAGCTCTCTTGAAACTCTTAATTTAGTGCTTAATTTAGTCTGCAGCTTAGAAAATGCACAACTTAAAATTAATATATAGGAGAAAGTTGTCTTTAGAGGCTTTTCAGTAACAAAAGCACGTTCCCACCAGAAGACATAAGCACCAGGCATTATTTCTCATGAAAAACTTTCATTTCCCTTGTAGACTACACCTACACAACCCCATGGAGTGTTACTCAGAGAAATTATTTATGTCAAAACCAAATGCAGACATTATAGCAGACCAATAACAAAGCCATCAAACTGCTTCTAAGCTGGAGCAGCTTCACACTTGTTTTGCAGGGTTGGTTGAATGCAGGTCCATGTTCTCAGGTGTTTCTGAATCTCAATCCATATAATAATTGCTGAAGTGGTCTTGTATAAATCAGATGGGAGTAGTTTTCCTTCTAGTGTTCCCATAACTCTGAGAATGGGGTCAATTCATGTGGATAACTGTAGGCCTCTAAAGTTTGGATTTCTACATCTAGGTGAATCTCCTTACGGGTTTTGTTGTTTTTTTTTTTACATTCAGTGATGAGAGAAAGAAAATTTTATGGCCCAGTTTATCTCATACTACTGAAATAGTTCATATGGCTTGCTAAAATATGCCTTTTTCTGTCCATTTAAAGCAAAGAGAGCATCTGTTCAGCAGCAGATACTTATTCTGTACTTAGGTCACAAGACTCTCAACTTAGTTTTCTGTCACTAGGTTTACAACAGTTGCATACCAAGGACACATCATTGTATTGGTCCTGACTGTTTGAAAGCTATAGGGAGAATTCCCTGGGGCACTAGAGATTGAATAGCACAGTGGAAATTTGTAGATGTGAAAGAGATAATGTAATGGTGTGGATCTGATATTATGGGCTGATAATGCAAGAAGGCAAATAAACAACAGAACTGCAGAAAGTGAAAAGGTTCCTATGTGCTGACATGCCTGTCCTGGCATGTCAGTTTAGCATTATCTACCCTACTTGCTTTTTTCACCCTATTCTTCAATTTGCCCTTCCAGAAAGAGATTTAGGTATCTTTTTATCTCTTGTGAGACTGGACTTCAGTTACCTTCATTAGTAACTTATTCCATATGCCTCTCTCTGAGAGTGAAGCAACTCGGCCCAAGTCCCTGTTTCCTCATTGTTACCTAATATTTCAATTTAGTCCCTTAATTTTACCTTTTAAGTAGTTATAAAAAAATCCCACTCTTTGATTTCTTCTGTATTTCCATTCATCTCCCTTTCTTAATACGGAAACTTTCAGCTATGACCCCTCTCAGCTTTTGGTTTTTTTCCTTGGAGAATAAGACCAGTTCTCACAGATTTCTTTCATTTTATTAAAATAAATAAGTAGATAAATAGATGAATAAATCTGTACTAAAATTGGGAAAAAAAAAATCTTTTTTTCTTTATTATAGTGAAAATTTCTCATCTTGCAAGACACAACCTTTAATCAGATGACTAATGCAATTAACACAATATATAACGAAAAATGTAAGAGCTTCTGGATAACAACCTGGAGAACAGAGAAGCAGGACATGCTCTCATGTTAGGCAGTCATAACATATGTGCTTCTCCAAGTCATATCACATGGAATAGATAGATGTAATAGCATAATATAGGCAGGACAAGCAGGAAAGAAGAAAGGAAAGGTCTAAAAAACTTTGATATTTCTTCTTGGAAGGAAAACTTATTTTAAACATTTTTACCATTAGACCTGGTGCTAATGGTAAAATATCAAATTTTCTTATCTAAAGAATTACAGTGAAACATTAAAGCACTGGGGTACCAGGATAAGTCTGTCTCTCTCTATATATATAGTTTTGGCAAATAATATGTCTAGGATAATTATTTTCATGTACCTTCAAAGAGAATAAAAAATGAAGAATTAAAAAATAGAAAAGGAGACAGGAATAAGAAAATTTTTACTGCCTGATTCTCTTCGGTCTTACACGCAGCTTTGATTTACACTGGCATCTCTCCAATGGGTTACTAGTGATTTATATCTGCATTTGTGAACTTCAGGCTCTGAGAAGAGGCTGTTGTTATGGTTCATACACTAAACTCAAATTCAGAAAATCTGATTTTAATTCCTTGTTTTTCCAAAATGTCCTAAGAAAGAACAGTCTATTAAGAATTATGTTTCTGAAAGCATATATTTGATTTGGGAGCTTCCTGATCATTTTGCTAAGTGGTTTTGATAATTTGTCCGATTATTTTTCCGTGAAATACACTTCATGGCTAGAATCACAGAAAGACCTTTGTCTGGACCACCTTTTAAACTTCTCCTAAATTTGTAAGTATTGTAGGCCTGTTTCCCTCATTTTAACATGATATTTTACAACCAGCTGTAGTTCTTCATAAGAATCTGCCTCAACTTCAGCTGTCCTCTCCCATCTTCCATGTTCAGTTTTGCAGACCAAGACCTCCTGTCCAGCAGGGTTGAATCCAGTTAGTGTTCTTCAACATTGAATGAGATTTTGCACAAAATATCAACAAAGATATTACATTCCCAGGCTCTGCCATTAATGCATAGATCAGGGGTTAGGACACTTGCATGAAAAGTAGAAATTCTGAATCTGACTTTCTTTTTAGGTATAAAGAATTTTAACTTAAATATTAATTGGACCCAAGACAGTGAGCTAGTTTACCTCTAGCCTTTGCTCTGCAAACTAGTAAATGTGAAACAAGATTCTCTTGTTCTGACCTAATTAATATTTCAGTATTCCATGCAAAATACAGACATTTCTACAGAACATAGAAGCATCAGCCTTACAGTATCTGGGTCATGTCAAATACTACTAGAGGGTAGGCACAATGAATCCAGATTCCTGTAGGAACTGTTAAAGAATAAAATAAAGTACATTTTAAAAAATAAAAAAAGGAAAAAATAACTGCAAGAATCCCTCCAAGAGCCACACATAAAATGGTGTGTGTCTGTGTCCTAAAGCCTGTCAAGATCAATTTTCTGTGGCTGTATTTTTGAAAGACAAAATCTGATTAAGACCCAGATTCTCATATGAGAAGATCATGCTTGTCAACCCTATGCAGAAATAGACCTTAGAGACCAGGGTAAGGTCATATCACTGGAGGAGGTAAGTATAAAACATAACCTGTTTTTAATATTTCTTAGAGTCCATGTTAGGTAGTCACAAGCTAGGGGATCTCAGACATTGGAGCTTATTAAGGATGCTTATATACCAGAGGTGACATATTTTACATATATAACCTCCCATGTCATTCACAGCTTCTTCAATAACCAGATCATCTTCTCACACCATGAAGAGAAAAAAATAAGCACGTGAATATAGAATTCAGAAAACCCAGAACTTTGAGCAATGAAGTGCCTACAGCGAAAAAGGAAACCCTTAGGGTAGGAGGATAACTTAAGCAGGGAATCCTTCAACACAGAAAAGAGAGTAAACCACTTTCATAGTAATAATTCAGCACACAGAGCTGTCTGACATTGGCTCAGATATCTCCGATTCAAATCTGATGTAAAGAATTTGAGCCTACAAAACATGCCTTCGCTGTCTAAATCTTCTAACAATAAACTAATTTTACAAATAATTTGAACAAATTGAGGTGTAGCTCTTGTTGAAATTTTCCTGCAATAATGTCTGAAAGAGAAGAAAATCACTGTCAGGAAATGGGATACTTTCTTGAGAGACAAATTTAAATCCTTACTTTAGTAAATACTTAAACCCTTCATCAGAGGTGAAAAAGCTTCAGCACAGACTCTTGCCTCAGATATATTTGTTCTAGATAAAAGGACAGGACATTTCTGAGAGGAGCACATAGACTAGAAGTCCTGTTTGTCAGAATATGTAACAACTCCACACCTTGCTGGAGACACCTGGTCACTGAGCAGCCTCATGGTGCCATGGTTCTGGTCCATGGCTCAGCATCTTTACATCTTCAAAGAACACACTCAGAGAAGCTTTTCCCTGAACACATATGGTAAAGAAGAATTAATTCCCTATGTGAGTTAATTATTTCTCTCATTTCAGTGTAGAGAAGTCAGGGATATGCAGTTGAGGATCCTAGAAAATGTTCTCCCTAAGGTCTCTGCATCCTATAAAGTAAGAATGATGCTTTGTTCAACATTTTTCTCTTCCAGTTTCATTTCTTTCCACCCTGTACTACCCAACAGTAATGTTGTGGTATTTTCCGTGCTTAAAGATTGTGACAACAATTTGCTACTGTAATAAAAATGCTAACAGGATCAGCTCCTTGAGTCAGTAATTCTCCTCATTTCTGACTTGTCTAGGCTGTCTGTGAGGCCAAAGTCGTATAATTAATGAATTTTCTATCACAGCTTTTACTTAATTTGGCAAAAGCTGTAGAAATTTGATTATATGCCATGAGCTGGTTCTGTTATGAAGTGGTTCTATAATGTTTTTATAGAAAAAATCTTAGTTTATTTTTCATTATTTCATTTTACCATGAATTATATTTAACACCTCTGTTTTCCATTGTCAGTAAGACCCAGTACTTCCAAATGTTTCTTTAACTGAACAGAATTTTATGAACAGTACAAAAAAGCTCACAACAAGCTGGTGTTCATTACTAGAAGTACAGAATTTTAAGATTGAGTTTATAGTTTAATAACTCACTGATATTTTCACCAGGAATGAATTCAGTGCTGGATAACCAGTTAGGTTTTTAAATTTAACCCAGGCATCAGAAATTACTGCTTGCTTTTGTGAAGTTAATTTGATTTATAAACTACAGAGGACACACACACACACATCCACACTTTCTATCATTTTACACAAAGTGCAAATGACATGTGACATGACACTGCACAGCGTGTTACTTTAAATCAATATTGTCAGGCTCTAACAGTTCAAAGAAATGGTTTACAGGGATTCCAGTAACACATATTGTGTATTGTTTCTTTGACTTCTGATACTGAACTCACAGTTTCAAGCCTTTACCAGTGATAGAGAAAAACAATAAAGGATGTCCCCTACCAGCAAATGAAGTAATTGACAGCAACATCTTCTCATCAATGTAATACACTTGGGCTACAATATTTCATGCTCCAAGATAGACACATTCATATATACATGAAGAAATATAAACATATACATACATGTCTACCTTTAAACCTGTTAACCAGGTCCACACTGAATGAAACAGTTCTACAAACAAAACCTTTTAATCTAGTATAAATATATGTAGCTGTGCTGTATCCAACAGAACTGTATCAGATGACACTAAATAAAGTTTTGGCCCAAGTCTTCTGAGTTTGATTTACACAATGTAATAACCTCTTTTGTTATGCCAGCTGCTAGGTTTCAACTCATGTAAATAATTATTAATTCCACTGATACCCTGATGAAAATGTTTGGGGTTGAATATTGCTTAATTCTTGTAAACCTGAGGTGACAAAGAGCAGTATCTACTCACATTTCCTTCAGTTCAATGTTCTTAGTAATGAAGTAGGATGGGTTAAATCAAGGTACAAGTGAACAGTATCAGTTGAATAATCCATGTAGGAACAGCTGTGGTTTTAAGCATAATTTTTTGACTGCTGAGGAAAATAATGAAATGTTCTGTAAAAAATGGAAACAAATTTTCCTTTCAAAATATATATAAAAAATGTTTGTTGAAGAATAAAAATAAAAAAGATTTACAGTATAATTTAGCATCTTAAAGACATGTTAGAAAAATAAAAAAGGTTAAAATGTCAAAGAAACCAAACCCCACAAAAAAACAGAAAACCCAACTTCCACCTTCTTTTCATTCATTTACATTCATTTTTGTGGCTGAGATGAGCTGTCTTTTTTTGGCAGATATAAGCAAGTCTATTGCAAGACTTCAACTTATTCAGTTACTGAACATTCTTTCTTCTACAGACTATATGCATAAGAAGCTTAAGAGAGATCTCATGCAACATATGATAAATGCAATTTTTACCAGAACTGTGCATGTTTTCCTGATGTAAACCTAGATACAAAACTGAGCTGAAATTGGTGAACATTTTTTATTTGAAAAAAATTCTGAGAGGGGTTTGATTCCAGGTTGAGTGGAGAATCAGTTATGCAAAGAACCATATTACTAGTACCCTGGGTATAGATCTGCTTCATTTAAAGACCTATTATCTTGACTTTGAATAATTGAGATCCAAGTAAAGATGCGCTAGGAAGACACAGTAATTACAGTCTTTATTACTAGGTAATTACAATCTTTATTGACTTATCTGGAGGTTCTAAACACCATGAGGATCAGAATTGAGGCTTCATGGACACTTTTAGCAGACCAGCAGAGGCTGGTCAGCAGGCTGTATTTACCAATGTGGCTCACTGGAGTTCACAGTAGTGTTTTATTTCAATTAGATGCAGGTATAAATAACCATCCAAGAGGAATATAGGCCAGCAATTATTTCTCTTCCTCTCCTCAAGATGAAATCTTCAAACATACATTTCCCAATCAGGATCATATTCATTTAGACTTGATGTGATTCCACTAATTACAGTCAATCTGTTTTAGACTTTTTCTTCATTTGTCTGGAAAACATCCAATATACCACATGTTTTATTTTTCCTTGACATCAGTTATTCTCATGCAAAGGGGAGATATGAAAAGCACAGAGAAGTTCCCAGTATCACTTACTTCTTTGCACAGTTTTTACCCTCCCACACTGCCTGCTGTGCTCAAAATCCCATCTTCAGTTACATAGTTAGTTAAGTAGGTTGCCTTTAATCTTAAACTATTTCAAATTTAAATCTTGAAGGGCATGAAATTGCACCTATTGAAGTCTTTCCAATGTGTAAAGATGTCACAGCTATAGGAAAACATCACTAATGAAACTTGGACACAGCTGGGGAGATAAAGGCATTGAACTAAAGTCTGGGTAAAGAGGACTGTTACATGACTGACTGTGTTTAAATGTAGATGGCAATGTTGTACTTCTTCTGCCACTGGCTCCCAGAAGGGCAATCTCTATGAGATCAGAAACTTCACTTTATCATCATGTTCTTCTTTGTCCAACTGATCAATAGCGAAATTATTTTTAATGAACTTAGGAGGATATAAACAACATACTAAAGGTATTTTACCCTTGATTTTCTCACAGATCTTTCTGTGAAGATTCCCAATTGCCAGTTACCTTAGACCTGGAAAAATGGGACTGAGCCTTTCACCTTGCACACAGTGATTAAACATGTTCATAAACTAGGCTGTAAAATCAGGAGCTCCAAATCATTGAATATTTCCCTGGAGACTGTTGTAAACCAAAAAGCTTCAAAACCCCAAAGCCTTAGAGCCTGCAGTTCTTATTGTTTTTACTTCCTCTAGTCTTATCCTGCCTTGTTGCAACAACACAGAAAAGTAAAGTACTCTAATGACACAGGTCAGCTGAGATTTCAAGTATTAGAATATTAGAAAGAACATGGAACTAAGCATTCATTGCTAAGGAAAAGCATAAAGGAGAGGCAATAATCTCATGAATAAAATCAAGAAGGCAGAAGTTTACACTGAGTTTGAGATGTGAAACAGCAAGCTAAAAAGGTTGGGCAGTCACATCACAATTCAGGTAAAAGAAAAATCTTGTCCACTTCCTCACACAGAAAGTAGACAAAGACTGATAAAGATAAAATTGAAGGATTCACTGCCTCCATCATGTCTGTCCTGATTTGAGGCAGGACAGAACAAATTTTTTTTTTTTTTTAGTGCATTTACTTTTCAGTTAAGTCTCTTCTAAGTAACTGCAGATTCTAAAATTGACAGCATTTTTTTCAGTTAGCTTCTGCTTCTATGAATAATAACACTTAATGTTTAAAGTTATTGTTGCAGAATGTTATGCAAAAAGGCCCTTGCTTACATTTATTCCTCTAGAAACCAAGGTCACTGCTTGGTTCAGCTAAACGTCTTATCCACTGGAAACAAACAAGAGTAAAGGGGTCATACCTGGGATCTTCCTTTGGGGAGTAGAGGACCAGACTCTCTGATAAAAATTGACCAAATGAAGTATTCCATCCCAAACGTGTCACACCCAGTATAAAGCTGAGGGACCTTGGTATTTAAGTTCTTATTCATTCATGGTCTCTTCACCTGCCTTTGATCCCTGAGTACAGTTCCTGTCTTTCACTGAGTCCAGGAGTTCAGTCCAGGATTTTACCAGGGTCTGCCTTGCAGTCTAAATGTTGAGGTGAATGTTGAGTAAGGTAATGGTTCTGTGAATATTTGCATGTATTTGTACTCATTTCATTATTTTCCTTTTCAATATTGTTTTGTTACAACTGTGCAGTTCAGTTCCAAACCCTTAAGTCTCTCTCCCTTATTTTATTTCCTTTCCCTTTCTGGAAATGGAGAGAGGTTAATAGAGAGCATCTGTCATTGGTTTAATTGCCAGACCAGCACTAAACCTTAATAATGTCACATTTCATACAAAAGAACAGAGGAAGCAGAAGGATTAAGCTCCATCAGACAGTTACAAAATTCACTGAAATACCTGATTTACTGTGTACTTGCATCTCTGGATTTCCATAATTTCATTTTACAAACTTCAAATAGGATTATCATAATTATGTTAGTTATTTAGCAAAACCAGTAGCTTCAACATCAAACACTAATCTGTCTTTTCAAAATCAAATAGTAATTCCTTCCTATAAATAGGCAAGATTCAATATGCATGAAAGGCATTGTCAGTGTACTGATGCTTTGTCCAAATGACTCAGACTTCTGGACCTTAAAAGAATCAAAAAATATTATACAAAACCTTGACATACGAATCCAGATCTGAAATTTATACACACAAAAATTTCAGACCACTAGTTAGACTGGAGGTCTCAAGATTACATTTAAAGTACTGTTTTATACCTTCTGGGATGTGTATCTTTAAATTCACCATTTTTACTTTTTTTTTCTTTTCTTTTTCTTCACTGTGATGAACAGAAGAGTATCAAATAGACATATCAGCATTTTGTACAGTAAAGTGATTCTGGAAGTAGAGTCTTAAGGAAAAGTAATTCATATCATGAAACACAATACTTTCTGAAGAGCTGATGCTGCTGCTCACTGCTTGAAAAATGTAGTCATTTTCAATGGTCCATTCAGTAGTTAATGACACTTACCAGACCTCTAAGGTAATATTAATGTTTCAGACATTTAGCTTGATTTTTTAGTCCTATGAAACATTTTCACATGATTTCTAAAATAAAATAATAAGATCTGAAAGCAAACTCTTGGCTGTATCATATAACTGACACCACATAACCGATAATGCAGAGAGGTGTTTAACAAGAATTTTAAGCAACTGGAGTAGAGTTATTCATATCCTTTTACTCCTGCTCTTCAGCTAGCTTAACTCCAGAGTGAAAAGTAAGATTTTGAACCACTGATTCACAGCTGATGGATTTGCTCTCCACATTTTGTTACGCTATGATACATTTGGAAATTGAAACCCTGAAAGCCCATTAATTTCATATCACTGTTAGGATTCTTAAACACCTCTTTCCCAGAGCTTCCATGGTATTTTTTTTTTCCAGTTAATGGCATATAATAAATATTTTTGAAATATAGAACATTTATGTGGTTTTATTAGGGGATGTTTAAAAAATATACAGCTCTACAGAATTTCCTGAAGGATTTATCCTTGATTCTCTTTAATGAACAAGTAATGCCGCTCACAAAACTGAAATGTATTACTGTGAATTTTCCAGTGGTTATAAAACACCTTTTCTCCAGACACTTGCTTTAAAACACTACTGCAAAGAAACACATCCTGGACCCTGTATTTACTTCCAGAAAGCTGGAAGCAAGCATGTTGCTCTGGTCATGATTTTTAATGCTCAAAAAAAATTTTTTTAAAAAAAATCAGAACAGAAACAAAGTTGTCCATTTATTTCCATAAAACCAGTTAAGTTCAGAAGAATAACAATTCAAAAACGTGTTTTAGATAAAATAAAATAAAAAGAAAGAAAATTCTTACATAAATTATTTTCTAGGTATAATTCAGGAATATAGAGATGAGCCCAAATCATAGAGTCATGTTAGTGCAGAAGGAACGTCCAGACTTCATCTAGTCCAACACCTTGTCCAAAGAAGATCTAGGTAATGCGAGTGCACTGGAGCTTTTGTATCTTGGTATTAAGTACCTCAAAGTGAAGAATCTGCATAGCATCCTGGATTTATTTCTAGTGTTTGACCATCTTCCAGACTAAAAAAAAAATAAATTTAAATAATATATATATGTATATATATAATATATATAAAATAAAAACATCGTTCCATTAGATATATTTAGAATTCCTATGTTTGAATAAACCAATTTGCTTCTAAGAGGTCATATGTTTCACTGATAGCTTTGTACAGGCTATAGTGCAGAGGAAGCAATGGGAACTTTCAGCATCTGTAAATTACACCTAATTAAATTAGACTGTTGCCTTGGATCATGAAATCAGCCTTGGTTTTTTGCTATGTCATACATAAGTTGTTTTGTTTGGGGTTTTTTGTTTTTATTTTCAGATCATGCCCAGGTGAGACTTGTAAATCTCATATATCATATTTATTTTCGCAGAAGTGAAGCTCTACAATGAGTGTCAACAAAACTGTAAGGGTAGTGATTGTTTGTTGGCTGTTTCGTGTTCTTTTGTTAATTGACAAAGTTACATGCAATAAATAGAAAGGTCTACTCAGACGACAAAATTTTATGGTTAGTAATTGAAAGCAACGTTGTTTTAACAAGAAGTCTTTATCTGAGTCTTTTCCTACTACCATAATAATAGAAACAAAATGACTGTAGAGAATCAGATTATAATTTTATTTATCTTTTTTCTTTAAAAACTGGAAATTTCATAGGGAAGTTGCATTATAAACTGATCTTTAGTTTTTAAGAAGGAAATATAATCTTCACAGAATATACTTTCAGGTCCTGGAGCTCATGACCCTGTGAGGAAAAAGCAAATTCTGTACTAATTAAATAAAGTTTAAAAAGAGAGCTAAGAATGTACTGGTCTAAAAAAAAAAAAAAATAAAAGTCAGCAAAATTGATGCAGATAAGTTAATATATATGAGCACAAGATCTGGTCAAAATTATTTCCGACAAGAATTCTCTTCTGGAATTGTATAGAAAATGTTGTGACATTCAGAAAAAATTCTTGGAGAGATATTTGGTATTTCCTGATTCTGGATAAGCTGTTAAGCTCATAAAAAACCCATTTCAAGCCTAACATAGTAAATGTAGAAATATAAATACATAACTGATCTCCATTTTCTTCAGTCTCAATGAAAAAATTTCAGTTCAGATGACCATGAATTCTGCTTTGTTTCTTTATCCTGGAAGCTTTATCTGTCCATCTGTTTACATATAATCTTGAAATATATATTGTATAATATATTTCTGAAGAAGAGATTGAGGGAGTTCATGTTTAGGAAATAATTAAGCACTCAAAAACTAGGCCTGTGATCACCAAGGTTAATATTTCTCATTAACTTGGTCCTTCGTTTAAAAAATTGCACTTAAATTATAGGCTCACTAGAGCCAATGGGATTGTTGGCAGTGTTTTCCATATCTCTGGAACTTCAAACTCCCTTTGAATATATCTTGTAAGATTAGAAGCTTCCACTAGAAGCTATTTCTATTTAATTGAAATTCTACCTTTTTTATTATGATACATTCATTTTTATCTTTTTCTTGGGCTTCAGACTGCCTTTAGGATACATTCTCAGAATTACCTTCTATTTCTTCTTGTGAGGTGACATGACAATAACTGATTTTTCCATTGATTGCTCTCCATGTATTAAATACGTCATGTTGCAATGGAACAATTAGAAATAAAGCCTGGTGTTTACCAAGAACATAAGGGGAGCAGCATTTTGCCTTCTTTCAGAATTCAGTAGCAATTATGCACTTAATTCCTTTAGGTCCTTTCATTTATTTCATCCTCTAGTTGGTGAAAAAGCAAATTTTTTTGGCCTCCATCACAAGACAATATTCTATAAATCAGAGTATACCTTCCACTGCAAAGCAGTTCTTTCAATCTTCTAGGTTCCATAATTTCATCCATGTGCCTCTCACCAGTGTCTGTAGCCTGACTGAGAACTGCATTGTGTATCCAAATGTAACTCTAGGATGAGATTTCAAGGCCTATCATGCTTTAAAACTCGACTGACTATCGGATATTCTCTGCAAATGTTTTTTACTTTAACAGATAAAGAGAGGGGTTCAGAGCTGATGTTACAGTATGTTCAACTTAACTCTCTCTCTCCTTTTTTTATTTAACCTTTTTGCTGTTTATTTTATTTTACAGCTCATACATTTCATCCCATAGCATCTATATGGTAGGTTCTTAGCCCTAGGTTTCTGCAATCAAGTGTTCCCTGAAGCACTCTAAATTCAGTAATGCTTACATAAATGAGAAGGTTAGAACAATATTGTAACATCAGGGCCCTCTCATCTGCTAGGTCTCTTCTATTTCATTCCTGTTTGTATCTCTATCTTGACGTAGAAACTTGTACTTCACTGCAGATTCGTGAAGACAAAACCCTCCAGTGGAACAGCTTTCTGTCAAAAAGCTATGCTCCATCAAAATAAAAAGTTTATGACCAATCTCCCAGCTAAATATGGTTTGATTCTAGTCAGTATTTTTTAGAAGAAAGTAATTTTATCTTTCATTTAATGTAACAAATATATATATATGCTTCACATAGTGATTTATTGATCCATGGCTCTTGTGCATTTTAGAGTGAAGAGATTTATTCATGCATGAATTTTTGTTAGTGTATTGTTACATAGTTAGGACAAAAAGTCTCATTAGAACAAATATATAGGATACTCAGGACAGATAATCAAGCAGAGATCACTAAGCAGAAAAGTTTTTCACTTGCAGTTCTAAATTATTAATAACATGTTTAGCGGAAATTAAAAAGAAATACTAAAAAAAAACCCAAACCCACATCTATATTTTTATAGTGGTCTGTGAGCTATAGTCAACAGATTGGATGTCCTGGGATAAAATTGATGTCCTCCATATTTTTGGCATGTCAGACTCTTATTTATAGTGACTTGAAATTGAATCAAGCATGTCAAAAGGACCCTGAGTCCCTGTATCGTATTTCTCCAATTTTATCAGAGTAAACAGCAATCTCTTTTCAAGCTTAATGATATATTTCTCCATTAAATACCTCTTGGTCATTGAAAACTTCTTTCTCAAAGTAGAAACTTTTTTAAGAACTGAGCAAGAGCAGATAGTGACAGCAAAAATTTTAAAAGGATCTACATTGTGAATATGTGAACCTTACTGAAAAATGGTACTTAGGCAGTGGACTCTGCCTTCAATTTCTGTTAACTCTTTTTTTTTTCTTTGAGACACACATTCTATCCCAAAAAAGCTGATGTCACCCAAGACAAGCTGTTATTGCTGATTATGCTTCCTGCCCAAGATTCAGAAAATAATGGAGCAATCCACTATTTTGTCTTTCTAGGCTTCATTTAAATTGACTAAGATAAGGGAGACACTACAGGTCATGCAGTAAACTCTGAGTTTTCTGTCAAGCCCAGCCATACTGATGCACATTACAAGGAGCACTCCCTCTAAAGGGTCCCATTAACAGAGGGAGGGCCCTGTCAAATCAAAAAGGTCAATCATGAAACTATAACAGGAAAATAATGTCAACAAAAATTATTCTAGATGTCAGTATGTCCCACAGGAAATCCCTCCTGGGCATAGCCCATGACTTTTGAGCAGGACAAGAAGATATAATGGACTATGAGAGGATATTCTACCATTGACAACAGTGCCATAGAGATGGACCAACCCTGTCTGGTTTCAGTGGCCTCATTTAAATTTATCTTTAAATTAGGGGCTTGTGATATCTGTTTTGGTATTATACATTTTTAATAATCAAAATTTTTGAGAACCACCCTGTGAAAAAGCACAGGATAATTGCTTTTTATTTTACTTTCTGACTACAGAACATAATATCTTGGTGTCAGGTCCTTCTGTCAATTCCTTCTTTTAAAATCTGCCATTGGTTCCTATATCATCTGTATTTAAAGCAGAAATTTTGCAGACACCTGGAAAAATAAATCATAAAATTGGAAAAATAAAGGTTTAAAATCACATAAAAGAGATTGACCTAAACCACAGTGAACTATTTTTCTTTCCCCCACAAAAATGTAAGTATGATTGGGTTTTGAGTCTCCCAAAGCTCATACAATCTCTCTTTACTGTTAAATTCTTTCATGTGTCAAAATTGCTCTAATATCAGTTGAACCTGTTTGAACTCCACAACCAAAAGAGCCTTGCGCAGTCTTGACTTTCAGCTCACGAGTGAATACACCAAATAATTAGTTTGTTATTTTAATTCTACATATTAAAAAAATCTGGGTTATCTCAAACAGTAGTAAAATAAATTTCTCCTCTTTGAATGATTTTGGTTCACATACTTAGTTTTGCCTCAAACTGTCTGTGTGCAGACAAAATGTGAATTTTCATCCTTCAAAAGATCGTGGTGATAGTGTACATTCGTCAGACACGACAAGGTAAATGTAGGTGTCTTTGGAATACCTGATACTTCAGATTATTTTTTTTTTTCTCCTTAATTTTTGGTCATGACTTGTGCTCTTAATACAAGCAGTCAGAATACATTGCTAGAATTGTCCACTTGAGTAGCACTGCCCACTCAGGGAATACTTAAATGAATCAAGTTAAGTGTTAGAATAATAATTTCCAGGAGTAAAATACTTTTTTTGAGTGTTCCACTACCCCAGTCTTGGAATATATCAAGCCTTCCATTAAAATAAGTTCAAGTAGTTTTAGGTGGTTTTTTGGTTTTCTTTTTTTTTTCTCTTTTATATTTTATTTGGCTTTGTGTTTTATATTTGTTGGGGTTTGGGGTTTTTGTTTGTTTTATCTTTTGTTTTTTTATAAATTACACTGTAGCATTCCAGCTTAATAGATCATTAGAACTGCATATATTATAGAATGGTTTTAGTTGGAATGTACGTCATAGATTAATTTGAGTTGAAAAGGATATCTAAACATCATCTAGTCCAACCCCCCTTGTATTAAGCAGGGAGACCCTCAAGCAGGTCAGGTTGCTCAGAGCCTCATCAAGCCTCACCTTGAATTTCTCTAGGGACGAGGCCTCAGCTACCTCCCTGGGCAACCTGTTCCATCTCTCCACTACCCTTATTGTAGTGTAGAACTTTTTTCTAGCATCCAATCTGAATCTACTCTTTTCTAATTTAAAACCATTGCCCCCTGTCCTATCACTGGAAGCCTTTAGGCCCCCTTCAGATTCTGGAAGGGTGACCTTAGGTCATATTCATCCTAGGTCTCCTCCTACTAGACACCTCCTACTAGACCAGGTTGCTCCAAGCCCCATCCAGCCTGGCCTTGAACACTTAAAGGGAGGAGGCATCCACAACTTTCCTGGGCAACCTGTGCCAGTGTCTCACCAATCTCCCAGTGAAATATTTCTTCCTAATCCCTTCTCCTATCACTACATGCCCAGCTTTCTTATAGGCCCTCTCATGCTTAAATCTGTGCAGTGGAAGTCACCTGCTCATACAATCAGTATTTTGGAGGAAGTATTCACAGGTAAAAAATCTGGGGAGGCACAGATGACCACAAGGACATTGATTGCATGTTGTGTTGCATAAGTGAGATGAAAGGTGGTGTGTGTGCTTAGATTCTATCAGTGTCAGAAGGAGAAATTCTTCAATATTTCCATTTTCCGATTTGTTGAAGCAGGAGCACAGGTTACTTCCAACAAGGTGATACATGAAAGAAAAAAAATCTGCTTAGGAATAAACTGCAATAAATACATGTTTTGGACCTGTACTTACATTTGCATACATCAACAGCTGTGTTTATACACATATAATCAAATACATATGTGTGTACAGACACACATACATTGAATTATTATGCATTCAATCTTTGATAATGTGGGAATCTATACATACAAACATAAAAATCTGTTTTCTGTAGTAGTCAGCCTCTGACAATAAACAATGAAGGGATAAAACATAATCTTTTAGGGTTTTTTTCTAACTTATTTCTTTATTTTTTCCTACCAATTTTTTTCTTTCTATTTTCTTTCTTAAGATATTTTGCTCAAACATAAGCCGTCTGCTAGTATCTAAACAGGACAGAGACATTTACAAGTAAGATGACCGATGTGCCAAATCAAATAATATTTATTTTACCAGGGGAGAGAAAAATGTCAGAAGCAGAGATCTGTTTTTACATTTAGAAGATATCCAAACTGTTTAAAGGGAAGCAGTGTAACCTCCTGCAGTTTTCTCTGAACAGAACATACTGTGTCACCAGTAGCATTGCATCCAAAAGCAATAGTTTTACCTCTCTCTTCTTCCTCTTGACTGCCTCAGTTTTTCTCTTCCTTGAAATGGTTCACAGAGAAAGCAGAGCAGTTATAAATCAGTGAGTTCACAGCTCACACTCAGATCAGCTGCTGACTGAGTACCTTCCTCTGAGAGCACAGAGTATGTTGAGCACCTCTGGAAACCTCCTTTGGTGCACCAGTGAAGATTGAATTTCTCTCAAAATCAGTCTGCCATGGTAGGTTTGCTTGGAGACTTTGACCCTAAATGTATGGAACTGCAATAAAAACTTTACAAAGCAGCAAGCACTTGCAAAGCTTCTTCATATATGTGTTCTCTCAGGAAAACTGGTCAGCAATGTTAGTCCACTGACATACAATTTCCAGATGAAATTTTTTGAACAAGAATGTACCCAGAAATACTCCAAAATATAAATTATAGGAATATTTGACTCTTTTTCCTCATATTTCTACTAACAGTTCAACAACAAAACCAGAACAAAACCACATAAGAAAACCAAGCCAAATTAGCAGCATTTCATTTTTTACAGTTATCTATATTATTTTAAAAGGAATAGTTATTTCAGAAAATCCTTTAGATTGGCTTCATTCTTCAAGAAACATTCAAAAATAATCTGAAAACATTATTTTTTTATATTATTTTTTTATATTTTAGTTTTTTATATTATTATTTTTTTATATACTAGGAACAAGCATTTCCAGATGCAATCTAAAGTGAGTAACATACCCTCATCCTCACCTATGTTCAACTACCTCCATACTTAGATAAGTAAGTGATGGCCCTGTATAGTAGAATCTCTATATTTCTTTAGGTGTGTTGGAAAAGAATCCTTCACTTCTATCTCATTATGTATCTGTCACAAGGTATAATGATGGGATTTTTAGTGAATACTCTGCAGGTTTTAACTAAGCATATTTACATCAAATGAATTTTTACTTGTGATGGACTCTTTCCCTCTCATTTTTACTTTCCTGTTAGCTAGGTTGGCTTCCACTTCCTTCTCGAATCTTTGTTTCTAGGCAATTCAGTTATGACAGAGATAATCTCTCAAACTAGGTGTGGTTAATAAACTGTCTGTTGGAATGTAATAAGAAGTATTACTGAGGGCAGATTAACATGGAGATCAGGATTCTTCTCTCATGAGCTGGTATCCTTTAATAGTATAGATGACATACCATTGACACTCCAGCTTCTTCCCAAATATTTCCTTCCCTTAATAGATTGACTTTATAGCCAACATCTCCAGGATGTATTACTATCTCTACTGATCTATTAACTTTTAAAATAATACACATTTAAACCACAAAAAGATAAATTTCTAAAGAAAATGGCTAATGGATCTGTTTGAAACAGAACCACAGTTTTCTTCTGCTGCCATGAACCTCCCCAGTCACAGCTCAGTGTTTCAGAAAACCCTTTGTTAGGCATCTGTATGCCTAGAAGAATTTTTTCTTAAAGCTTGGGATTTGGGTATTGCTTGATTGTTTTTTTCTGATTTTCACTTTTTTTTTTTCAAATATCTATTTGTCCTGGTCTGGTAATTTCTTAATCTACGATTTAATGTGCTATTTTGTTTGTTGAAATACCTGTTTTGCTTTAAAAGAAGGGATTATTTTAATAATCAGTCATATAGAAAAATCAGCAACTTAAAACTATGATTTCATATGTTTTTAATGTTGCTTTCAGCATTCATGGAGGTTTTAATTGAAGTTTATGTTAGCCTATAAATAATTTTTTTGCAATGACAACACCTGAAAATTAGTGATTTTTCTTTAACCAGGTAGTCTGGAGCTTTGCAGGCTTGTTTCCACAAGCTCAGTGTCACAGGGCTGGAGCTCAGCTTGGCTGGCAAAATTCCCAGGTCCCTAGAGGTGCTACAGCAAGCACTGTTGATAGTTCAGTAGTTGGTAATTTCCCTTCTTGCATTTTGCATAGCACCTTCCTTAGGAGTGTACAAAAACCAGGAGGCAACCTACTGGTGGGTCCAGCTCAGACAAACTGGAAAATCTGAGTACTGAAAATCGAGTTCATTATACATTTTGGAAACAGGACTAACACATAGGGTATCTCATAATATTTCCCCGTGAACTGAGCATCCTGACTCAGTCACTGAGTTCTAGGTTTAACTTCTGTCTTCTACAGACAGATTAATTACATTAGCTTATATAAAAAACACACACGAAGTGATGTAAATATTGCAATTTTTTCTCATAATTGTAAAGAAATAAAGAACTCAACTCTCTCATATAATCAGCTATGACTTTGGGATAAACCCATCAGGTTCTTTACATGTATGTGCAATGCATGTGTACATCAAGCACTGAAATCAGTCGTCCCCTCTGATGATCAAATGTTTGCAATGTGCTGAGTCTGTATCAGTTAAAACAGTACAAGTCACACTGTGATTTGCTGACACTTGTATATACTGTTGATCTGATTATTCCTGTGTGCTCAGCTTGCCAGCTACTCAAAAGGTTACCTAACAAGTTTCTGTGCATCTGAAGACAGATGCTTTCATGAGCTTTTCCATAAGCTTTGCATCAGTAGCCCATAAAGCCCTATGTTTTGACCTTTAATGTTGTCTTACTTCACAGCTATGTTCTATGAGTGCATTTCTGCCTTCCAGGTTCATATTTTATTATATTTTCCACTTCTTTAAATTCCCTCGTTTCTTGATAAATATATTTTATAAATTAAATCAGTGTGGCTTGAGCCAGCACATATTAAAATGCCATTTGAATCCATTCCAAATTCAGGTGCTTATAAAAACAAATTTGAGGTGCAGCCATAACTTCAATCCCTCCTATGTTATGTGGGCAATTTAAAATTATGGAAATACTTCCAGCTTTATAGGCAATTTGAAATGGAAAGCAACCACAGTTCTGGGCATATGCTCTGCATATAGGGATTTTTCAAATATAAATGCTTTAAAAAGTAATTTCCATGTGCACCCATTTACCTGGTTCTATATATGTTCCAAATGAAAATTGCACATTTATATTTAAAAATTCAAAATACTGCCTTTATTGGACTTCTAACTAATACAGAAAACATCTGTACTATAACTACAATCTGTCTGTTCAATTTGTACTAAATTCATGAATTGTATAATGCATCTGTATATTTACTGTTCTTTCCACATAATAGAACACATTTTTGGGAGGGAGGAACAGAGGAAGCTAAGCACTCATTGGCTTTTTAGGCAATAAAATACTACAATATAATACATACTCGTTTACTTATGCCAATATATTGCTATAAACACACAAATTCCTGATATATAAACAGATGTGTCTCTATGTCATACTTAGCTTCTCTTTGTTCTCTGCACGCATGCACATAATCTCACTTGGCCATATCTTTTTTTTTGCCACAGTGAATCTGTTCTTCACAACTCATTGCTAGAGTAGAAGAATCAGCTTCAACTGTGAATTTCAGTGGTAGAACTTAATTTTAATGATATTGATGTTTATTCCTATTTTAAATTAATAATTATTGTCCTAATTTGCACCCTAAGCAGTATATAAATATGAAAGGTTGTATAATTAAAAATTAGGAAACATTTTCCTTTGTAGTAAGAATAGACATTTTACTAAATTTTTATCCTTAAATCTTATGTAAATATGGTTTACATAGATCTTTCAATTGTCTTAATTAGAGCTGTCACTGATGATAAATGGTCCAGTTTATCTATAGGTTCAGGAATGGCTTATGAAATCATTTCAACATGGATTTACCACTATAAACTTACCACTATATGGACTTACCGCTATAGGCACAATTGTTTGCATTCTGGTTTGGAGTACGCTCATTCACATTCACATTTTCAGAAGTGTCTAATCAATAACAGACAGGTAAATAAAAAATTAATGAGAATTTAGTCCCTAACTTTCAATGAGGAAGATGGTTTTTTACCTGTGTATGAAAGGACCTTTAAGAAAAGGTTCTTAAAAGTTTGTACTGGGCAGGTGGAGACCACAGAAGATCTACTGATGGTGCCCATGTGCCAAATGGCAACGAAAGTCAAGGGCTTCTAGTAACACTGAGAAAGTAGCACAGTGAAGAGTGGTTCAGATTTTTCAGGAACTAAGTAATCTTCTAGAAGATAAATCATTGGATACAGGTTTCAGCTAAGAAAAAAAAAAAAAAAAAAGGAACTAAGGGGCTAGGGAGAGAGAATAAAGGTGCAGAGAGGCACAGAATGCAGGATTATATGTTCTTGCATGACAATGACTAAAACTGTTATTAGGCAAAGGAGAATCAGCAAAATTTCAGTAGTGAAATCCTTGAAGGAAAACACATTCAAAATGCAACTAAAATTTTCAAAAAAGAAAAATAAATCAAGGGCTAATAAATTTGAAAACATTTTCTATTGCACAAGAAGTCTGTAAGAAATTAAACCTGGAGAACAAAAGAATGCTCTACAGGAATACTTTTTAGAAACAGCATTCCATTTTCATCCTGTCTTTAAATTCTTCCCTAGGCATCCATCAGTGACTGCTGAAAGAATATGTGTATAGAAAGACTACCAGACTAACCAATAGCTCTGGTTAAATTTTTAGGATCTTCATTTACAGGTGTAGTAAATGAGATACCAAAAAACTTGATATCAAACAAGCATACTCCAAACCAGAATGCTAATACATGTAAGACTGCATTCCCATAGATTGGAAAATTTCCTCTAAATTAAAATGTTTTTCACCTAGTCATGCCTACTGTGAAATGTCTCATTTTAGGACAGACCTTCCAGACAGAAATGGTCGTAAAGTGGAGAGCCAATCTCCTTCCACAAAGAGGTCACATTATGTTGGCACTTCAATGTTGTTGTTCTTTTGGCATTTTCTATGGCTAAAATATTAATAATGCACTCTTTCATGTCATATAATACCAACTGACAGACAAAGCACATTTTCAAATACAATGACATTTTCTATTTATTTGTCAGTTTCTCCATGACCTATTTCATCGTAATCTCAAAGTAGATACATGTGTTTTCTGGGATAAAATCGTACAGCTAATTGTGGAGCCATCCTGAAATTTCATCATTCCAATGTTATTTGAATATTTTTTGACTAGGCTTTATTATTTTCCTATGATTTTATCCAGCTTTTTCCCAATCCTACTTTGCAGTCAGGTTTTGCATTTCAAAACTCAGTTCTGAAATGTGAATTAAAAAAAAATAGTTTGAAAAACACTTCCACCGTTTATGGCTGTGGTTTTCTCCATTCTTCAAAGGTAAATTCTGCTTCAAAGTGCAGGAAGCCACTGCTCTGAACTGTAGTGGGTTTGTCCCTTCTACTGGCTGCCTATAAGCACAGTACAAAACTTACTGACTGCCATGGGGAAAGTCCAGTGTTTCCCATTTATCTTTTACTAAGTTTATAAATAGCAACTGGTCAGCACCATATTTGAATCTGCTGCCTGATTCATGTATAAGTCTTATCTTTGACCATGGAAATTGCAATTACGCATGACAGTAGACGAGCAGTATAAAAAAAAAAATAAATCTATTTTCTATTGTGTAGAATTTATCCTTCAAGAAGACACATCTGTGCAAGTGTTAATGGCTTTGCACCTTAGCAATAATCTGCCATTAATTTATACTGGAACAGAAGGGGTCAACCCCTGCAAGACTACATCAAAATACCCGAAGACGGATCTTGATACACATGACAAGTGTATCATTCTCTTAACTATATTTATAGCTAGTGGATAGAATTCTTCACCTTACCTAACTTTGATAGTCTAAGAATTGCCATCAAATATAAACAGGGGAGTGTAGAGTATGGTAACTTCAATATTCATCTCTCTCAAATAGCTGTCTCAGATTATTCCTGTCGCCTTCCATAGCAAACTTATAACACTGTCTCCCTTGACAAAGTCTAGATGATCAGTTTAAACCATTTGTTTATATTTACGCAGAATAATTCAGGTGAAATAAATCCCATTCCAGAAGTAACACATTGAAAAGTCTTCATAAATACTGATACTATTTTTTTGATAAATTGTTACCATTATCACCACAGGAAAAAAAAATTATCCTTAAGATATTATTTTCATAACATCTGTTTTGGAAATAATTTATAGTTACAAAACTGGTTTATTGAATATATGAAAACAGAGGATATGAATTCCCTTTGAAAATTTCAAAACCAGAATTGGTATGAAATGTCACAAAACACCAAAGTCTCTTTTTTTGACTAGTTGCCACCATACTTAATATTCCTGAAATAAGCAGATTTTACAGCCTTACTTAATTCCTAAAGGAATTTTTCGAGAATCATGAAACACACATACATCGACAAGCCATATTTCCATGATATGAAATTGAAGAAGAAAAAACATAGTTCATACTGAACTATGTTATTATTAACTTTTGCTGCAGTGGATTACAACACTTTAAGGTTTTTACTAATTCAGTTGATCCAGTCTGATTATATTCTATGTCACTTTAAGCATCATAAAGATTATTTGGACAAAAGTGATTTCAACAGTCCAATCACTAAGATTTTTACCAATATATCTTACTGTGACCCAAAATTTCTCTCCAGATCTCCAATAATTCAGTGTTTTTGCAGATCACCCTAAAAAATGAGTTAAAATAGAGTCCTAGATGTGATGAAATAGAAACAGTGAAAACAGAGCAAGTGACAAAAAGAACTGACTCACAAAGCAGATACTAAATTAAAGACAGACAATGTAACTGCTTTGGACACCTGTAGAGGCAATTAATGTGCTGAAGCTGCCAGCATCTCTCTGCTGATTCTAGAAGAAGACCAGATGATGAGTTAATGCAAAATCACTAACATTTGAACAGCTAAAATTGGGGTGACCTAAATGCCACTTACATACTTATGAAAGAAATGTGAGACATGCTTATGATTTTTTAAAACCACAGCCAGGCTAAAAATGGTAAAGTCTTGATGAAAGAAGGGGAAAGCAAGAAGGAACACTGCAGTGATTTACTCAACCACCCTATCCCAGACAGCCCTGCTGTGCACGAAGGGGATGATTCAATCACTGAGTCCCAGTGCCAAGGAAAACAGCCCTATTCAATCTGAGATGAAAATGGGCTGTCATGAAGTTGAGGAACAGCACATTTCAGGAGGTGGATAATATCCATGCAAAACTACAGAGGCAGGAAGGATACTTTAAGACATTTGGTAGATTGTTCATCATCTCTTTGTTAAGAAGTGAGTTGGATGATTTGCAAGAGCAATTATGTAGTGTGGATATTTAAACAAAAAAATAAATCCCAGTGACTTCAGCATATAGTCCCACTGGATTTTGCTGAGACCAGACTATTTATTTGATCACACTGCCAGTGGAAAACACAAGTCTTTGTTACAGATAATGTAGCAAAAGAACATTTTTGAGATGATGGCCAAGGGAGGTCTGTCACTGAGGGAAGGGAGTTATTTGCGTAGTTTAGGAGAGGAAGCACTGGGTAGTCACTATACGAGATGAAAATAGAAGAGGCAAATATTGCTGAGAAAGTTTAGAACTGCACTGATCTGCCAGTGAATATTTATATCAATATACAAGTATTAAACCACTATACCAATATTTTTGTTTATCAATATATCAACATTCATATGAATACCAAAGTGTATATATTTATCTCCACAGGAGCACAAAGAATCTCACCTCAGTTCAACAGTTAAAGTAGTTGACTTGGGTGCCTTCAGTGTATTACTACTCTTTGCAGACATGGAGGTGGAAAGGAAAATTTGTCAGCAGAATGGCAGGTCTATTGAACACATGCTGCTCAAATTGACTTAAAACTAGGTCCAGACTTATGTACAAAATAAACACGTGCTTATGCAGGAGCCTGAACTTTACTGTTGAAACTGCTGAAATAAGATTAACTCTATTAGTTGCTCTGCAGACTTTGCTACAATCTACACTGAACTAAAACACATGTGTCTGGGTGACCTAGGGTCCAAGCACCTGCAAACTTGTTTGCATTTTATTTCATGTATTTATTATGGTTTTATTCTATTTATTTTGATTGGGTGGCATTTGTTTTTTCACAGAGCCCCAGCATTTTAGACACACAAGTAATATATACATAAATGTTTCATTATTATTACTGTTACTATTACCAGTGTCTGTAAGTTCAGGAAGTGGTCTGGAGAACTTTTCCAGCTGCTAAGCAGAGTTTATATCAGTGGTGAATGAGCACGAGAAATGAGATAGAACAAAAGTGACATGAAAGAAGCAGATGAAAAAGTGAAGGGGAAAATATCAGAACTATCCAAATAATAGATCTGACACCTTCTGAATCTGAAACAGAATTCTCTGCCATGGGGCAGAGCAGCCTGGTGAAGGAGTGGAGTTGAGCTGCTGATTATTATCTTAATTTTTTAATGTCAACAGGCAATCTAAGCCTCATTAACATTATTAGAGAGAAGGAGGAAATAAGGGGCACAAATGTCAGCTTCAGAGGCTATTCCTAGAGCTCCCACACATTATTTCTATATTGCTGAAATATTATTTCCTCTGAATGTGTTTGAGCCAGCTGCTTCTCTTGGAGTCCACATCTAAGATAAGATCTTTTTCTAGCAGAGAAGATCAGAAATTGAGTTAACTTGAGAGGATGACTGTCACTTCCTAACACAGGCAAATCTTCACATAAACCTTGGTTTATGGGGCAACATCATGGTGAAATGAAAAAAGTGTGACTAGATAAGTGGGAAAAGAGAGGAGTGTTTGAAAACATTACTACAAAGCTGAGTCTTCCAACAAGCTTTTGAGGCCCGCACTACAGTTGCTTATAAAGAAACCATCTGCAACATGCTTCCAGGGCTACCATTAAATGACCTTTCAAGGCTAAAACTAGAGAGTCTGTGTTCACCATGTCATAGTCAGAAATTCAGGCACTATTGCTGAACCTGAGGGGACAATTCAGCAGTATTCTGAAAGTAGTCTTTTTCTCCCATTCCTGATTTTTTTCTGAGTCAGTTCGTTTTCTTATATCCACTGCCTTCTGAAAATTTTACTACTGTGGAAACAAATCAAAGGCATGGGCTGGGAAAGGATTCACAGATATATCTAATTTTACATATGCTATTATTTTAAATGGGATATCTCATACGTTCATCTTCATATTAAATCTTTTGCTGAGTGAGGGACACAGATTGCTAGCATACTGAAACTTTGAGACTTTTTCTAGTGGGGTGTTTTTTGAACCATGTTGTACTTTGACCTAATCACACAGTAATTTTTCTTGTTTTCTGGCTTCAAAACCTGTTTTTGCCTTTATGAAAACTATTAATTTTCTAAATGAATTTTCCTTTGAGATTAAACAAATCTCTTAATATCCTATGATTTCATTTGTATGAAAATCCACTTTAAAAATCCCCAAAGCACTGACAAGATGCTAAAAAAATATTAGTAACTACTTCCATCTTATACCCTACTTCCTTCTCTTTTTACCAGAATTCCTCTAAAAAATGAAACAAAATACTACAAAGACTTAAATTTGGGTGATTTTTTTTAACTAGAAAAATGTATAATGCAAGAAACAGGGAAAAATATGCTGAATATAGATGTATTTCTTCATATCTTTTTAATCAGCATTTATTCATACTTGGAAAACCACTTCCCTTTTGAATGTTTCCCTACCATTAAGGCCATAAACTTTCATCAACATTTTATAAGCATGACTGAAGATAAACAGCATACTTTTGATGGAATAAACTCAGTTAAAGCTTCAAGGAGATAAGTTTATTGCAGCTGAACGTGTCGATGAAAAATTGTGTTGAAAGGAGAAATAATTTATATATTCCGCTCAGAGGTTCATCAAAAAGGTGAGCTGGCTGGTGTTTGGATTTGGAGCAAAATACTCCCAAAGAATTTTGGGTACTGTTTGCTATTTTGAATGTCTGGTCCACTGAAGTTCATGGAAGCTTTACCATCAGTTTGGAGAAAAGGATTTTCTACAAGGTTATTACTCTGCAAACATTGAATAACTTGGGACATGATTTTTATACATAAAAATCATATGGGGTCATATTAGAGGTCCAATTTCTTGTCTCAGTCATGCCAGAAAATGTACATATAAAAGGGGACACAGTATCAACAGGAAAGGATATAGTGACACTTTGCAGTTGTGGTCCTCCAGCTTCCAGGGATAACTCACAGCTCCCAGGACTTTAAATATAAGAAATTGTATCCCTGTGGTTTGGGGAACATTGTAGAAGCAATGCCAAAATTTATAATGATTGAATTCAGTTTGGTTTCCGTTTGGTTGTTTTTTTTTTCTTTTGGTTGGTTGGTTTTTGTTTTGTTTTGTTTTGTTTTTTTTAAATGCATTTCAATATCCCTCAAACTATTGGAAATATGCACTCATTTATTTTTAATCCTTGATCACAGAAAGCACAGAGATCTCTCTCTTGTAACTTATATATCAAACGAATGCACTTTCTTGCAAGCTCCTGTATTTTCAGGTTTCTAGCAGTAGCTGAAGTATTCAAATATATATAAAGAAAAAAAAAAAGAAAAGAAAAAAAAAGTGTTGTTTGGAACAGTGCCTGCCTTTCTGCAAGAAGGAGGAAGGATCAGAAATCTCAATGGGAAAATCATTCTTGTTAGGTTTTTTTTTAACTCCATTTATAATAAGATTCACGTACTTTGAACTTTTCTTAGAAGTTTCTTACTTAAAGAACAAAGATTACTCTTATTCTAATAACAATTTCAGATTAGATTAAATTAAGATAAAAAGAAAAAACAGAGGGATCAGAGTTTATAAGGAGATACTATTCTATCATTATTAATGAAGAACAATAAATACATTGATTTATTTGTAAATAGCATGGATATGAGTCCACTATGGTGAAAAGATGAAGGTAGTATAGATGTATATATCAGATATAGTTTAATTTTTTCCTGAAGTTGTGCAATTAATTTAGAACCTGGCTTTGGAAGTAGATGGGAGTTGAAATTCCCACCAGGTCCCTGACCCTGATCATCTGGAAGCCAAATCCCCTGAACCTTCAGATTTCTACCCTTATGCCAAGTATAACTGTCAGGCAATTAAACATACAATACTTGAGGGTTTTACTTTTTCTATCTATATATAATCTATATATAATTTTACATTTCATATGTAATTAAGCTATGAAATAGACACATAGGTAGGACCACATGCTTCATACTTGTATTCTCCATTGGCTATGTCTGTCATTGTGAAAGAAATGGATCGTGACCATCACTCTGGCCCTGAGAGACAATGCCACAGCACAGCTCACATCCACATTCCTCTGAGAAACAAGGTTCACTGAGCACTGGCCAAATACTGTCTAGGAGAGGGCAAGGTGAAACAGACCAAAACCAAGCCCAAGCATGGGCTAACACATTGCAGAGGTGGGCAAGTACAAGTGCCTGAGCCCTGATTATGTACCAGCATGGTACTTATGGGCTTTTCCAACAGGCTGTAACAACTCAGGCTCATGTGCTTCCTGATGATGTTATTAAAAAGCGCCGTATTCAAAGATCAGAAATAATTAATTTAGTTATGTTATAACCTGTCCTAGTGCAAGGCTTGGGTGTGCAAGAACAGCAAAGCTGTTATCTTAATCTATGCGGTTTAAGAAAGTAATTTCATGGCTAACCTTGGAAAACAGTATAGACCTTGTCGTCACTTCATTTTCTTTTAGTATAGGAGTGGGTGGCTATGTTTGTTGTGGAAAGCTTGTAAAATTAAACAGTGCAATTATTTTAATCTCTTAATATGTTTGGAATTACAGCTCATGGCTGTTCAAAACACTCTAGTCACTGGGGTTTGCATAACACATATGCCATAGAGTCAGCAAATGTCTACCATATGAGCAACAAATGTAGAATGATAAAATAAATTCACAAGGAGACCTTTCCAACCCTGGATACCCAGGAGATAAGGGAAGTAATAGTGATAGCTGTCTTCAGCAAGAGAAAATCTATTCAAATATTCTTTTTCAAAGGGTTCCTCTAAGTACAGATGATTTATTTTATCATGGGCATGCCAGAAATGCCATGATGTTAGGAAAAATATTAGAAGAGGTATCTGAGACTTAATACTCTGCCATAACATGAGTCAGTTCTTAAAAAACAAACAAATGGATACTTCAGTCCTCAGGCACACCAAGGAACGTAGGTACACTTTTTGTAACTTTTTCTCTAGGATGCATTAATTTTCTATATTAATATACAAATTAGATTAGAACCAGCTCATGGTATCCATATTCACATTACATAATAATCTATTCATTTCCATATTGATTAGTGGGAGTACTTCTGGATTAAAAAGTTCAAATCAGAAATAGTTAGGTGGTGTAATTTTACTAGTTGTTATTAGAAAAGGCTAACACTGTTGGGATGAACACCACTGGTGCTATTTATTAAAATGACATATATCCTAAACTATAATATTCCAATTGTTTATTATGTAGCATATGGCAAAGATACTGAAGTGTGAGACTGATTATCCTCTGTGTTCTACTCAGAGCTAGAATTTTTGTTAAATCTTTCAGTTCACTAGGCGGGCTTCTGTAAAATATTATTTAGAAGAAAGGTGTATGCTAAAATTAAAAGGATAAACAGGATATCACTTATTTATAGAGATATTAATGGAATTAACATTTTTTTGAAGATAGTAGTTCTCCATATGATTAAACTCACTTTATGAAACATAGCTCACATACAAGAGTACATTCTGTGTTCAAACCACAGGTATGGAATTGGATCCCATTGCCAGCCTCTAAGGAGGTATTTTGATAATACCTAAGAATATTACCAAAAAGTTCCCATGTCACTCCCCACCCTACTCCGCATCCCCCAGTCATCCATCTTGCACAGATACAAGCTCTTCTGTGCTCTTTTTCAGCATGAAGCTACTTGTTTATTCATTTCTATTAATTTTTCCCTTTAATTTTTCTAGAAAGCATCTTTGTGATTAAGAAGAACATTAACTAAAAGGTCTCTGAGCTTTACCATGAAAAATCCTCAAAAACTTTCAAGGTCTACAAAAAGTAAGAGTTAGCACAAAAGTAAATAGATAGTTATCAGTTTTGTGTAAAATGATAAATAATTTCCCACAAAGTGCACAAGGTTTTCCAAAAGATGGAAGAATCTTTCTTTTATTTATCATGATTACTGTGTTTAGAGAGCATCAAAGAATAATCTGAACATCACATCAAGCCTGAAGCAAGTAACGTCCAAGGAAGTTAAAGACAGATCACCTTCTATAAATTTACAACACAGCAAGAGTGTACAAATTCCAGAAAAGAGTAGCTGAAATACATCATTAAGCTCCTTTATAAATCATTTTAAGTAGAGCTCTAACAGGTAATTAAGCAGAGGGAAAAGACATAACATTTTGAATTAGATTTGGGACTATATTTTACAATCTATTGTGCAATTTCCCAGTCTACAAGAAAAAATTCTGCTTCTAATTTATATTCCAAATGAGAATAATATAGTCTGAAAGAGAAAGATAGCAACGATAACTTGATAAATCAAAACCAATACACGATTGTTCTGCCTGAGATCTTGGTTAAATTTTGAAAGAGTAAATACACAGAAAACTTGCTTTTTTAAAATCTAGCACACAAAGAAGCATAAATTGCAAATAGCTGAAAAAATATTATATTGTATAAAATACTTGTTTAAAATACTGCTTTTCAATTCAGGATCATTAATTCAGTGTCATTAAGTAGTATAGACTTCAGTCCATTCTCAAGGAGAGAGAAGAGAAGCCAAAACTCAAAGAAAGCAGAGACAAAGCAAAGCAAAACATATGATTGCTAGAAAGTTTTCTCAAAATAAGCATTTATTTCATTTAAATTTGAACAATCAAACTATTAGAGATTATCAGATATCTGTGGGTTTATGCCTCTGCTTGCCAACTCCTAGGAACTGAACGTGTGCTGGAAAGTTATCTCGACAACTCTGCAGGATCTTGTTTGGAAAGAGGAAACAGAAATACTAGAAGGAAAGTTCTCGGTAATAATTGATTACAGCATGCCAATTCTAAAGGATTTAAATATAGTATGACAAGATAAAATTAAAAAGGAAAGATTTGTTTCTATCAGACATATAGCCTCTCTGTTTTACCAGTTAATTAAAAAGAAAAAAAAAAAAAAGGGACTTAAACCAGAGTAACAAAGCTATGAAGAGATTATGAAGGCTGTTGCTGAAGATGTGCTACATACGTGTTTAATTTCATCTAACAAGGTTGTTCTAATTTTAACTCACTTAACCCTAATGTTTTTTAATTTAATTTGGAATAATGTTTTGCATTAATAGCATTTATAGGAAACTGGAAAAAAAAATGAAATTAACATTCGGAATGTCTCCTTTGAGCAAGCCATATGATGCTGCTGATCCAGTCACATGCTGTTTGAAATAAGATTTGTCTGTATAGGGACTGTCTAAGTAAAGACTTTTGCATATAAAAGACTTTAGGAAGAAGGAATTGAGATGCACTCAATACATAATTTTTTTGGCTGAAGCAGGTGGAAGTGGTGTAGGGCTTCAGAATCTCATCCTCTAAAAAATATTAAGAAGCAGAATTCAAGATTGTAATGAGATTTGTGATGATATCTTTTGAAAAAAGGGGTCATTTGTGGTCAAGGGGGGAAGGAGGAACCCAAGCACATCGGGGGCTTGATGCGAACTATGAGGCCAACTCCTAAAGGGAGCTGAAGTCAACAGTGAACCTTCCTGTGGTTTCAGTGGCCCCCAGATGTATATTTGAACATTTACAGGTCTACCAGGACTACACCAAAGCTCTTCAGATTCAGTTACCATTCGTTCTGGCAAAAGTTGCTGTTAAATCCATCAACAACTAAAATGAGACATCGCTAAAATTTTCTTGGCAACTAACTAGTACACTAAAGCTGCTTTTTTAAACCATCAGCAACTGTAGTTCATAAGGATCACTTCTTAATGACATTCACTGGGAAATCAAAAGAGGGAAAGTATGACCAGGACTGAATATTTGAGGAGACAATTTTAGTCTAAAAAAAGGAAGTAGGTTTCTTTAAAATTTTAATGGCTTCTAAATCATATGCATATGTATGTGTGTGTGTATATGTATATATGTATATATACACACACAAATATATGTAGTATGTATATATACACACATATATAGCTACATCTACATCTGCATGTCTTAAGATTAGGAAAGCATTTTCCCAAATTGTAAGAAGTTTATTTTCTCTGAAAAAAACCCAAAAAACTCAAAACATTAAGCACCCTGTAAGTGTGCCAATTCCTGCTTTAAATAAAAAAGAACCACTGACATTGTTTCCAGCCCGCCAAAATAAACCCACCCTGACTGCTGAGATGTAAACCAATTGGACATATGTGTGTGATAACCCCATTCCAGAATAATCCAGACACAATATTAAGGGGTAATTTGAGAAATAAAAAAGGATCATTAACTATAAATCAAAACACATTTTATGCCTAGAAGGCGATTTTGAGCTTTCTTCTTCTTCTTACCTCCTTCCTGTACCCCCTATTACAATATAGTCAATTAGGAATGAGTTTAAACCAAAGCCAGGATGCCAAGCAGCCCTGAACACAAAAGAAAATTTGAAATTGTGTTTATCCAGAGTCAGTGTGTGACTACACATTTCTGTCAGAATTTTAATAAACTCCATTAAAGTATGTTTGCACAGAAGGTAGGTTTCATGTAAGTGAAAAGCTTTTGCACTTGACTCAATTGATTAGTAGTAGCTTTCTGTACTCTCCTACCCTTTCTCACTTGCAGAGCAATGTGTTGTATCTTCAAGCTCCTGCACAATGGTTATTTCTACAACATTTAATTCACATTTGCAGTTAGGCAGAATGCTACAGTCAGCAATCACAATTCATCTGGAAAGCAACAATGCATTAAGCTGTGATAAATTAATCACCTGGAAACTTGTGAACATGTCCTAAGGAACTTATGGCTTCCCCTTAGCAAGGGATTTTTTCCACTTTATCATTTTAATAGTTTTAGCCTCTCAACACTATGGTGACAACAGCAAAACTTACCTTTTTTCTTTTTCCTTATTAAAAAATAAGAAAAGTTGAGGCACACAAAGGAATGACTACGTAGGACCCCTGTGTCTGAAAGAGAAATGAAGGCTGAATCCTCTCAGTCTTCGGTGGATTCATTAATTATTGGACAATTGTTCCTCTCTGGTTATTTTCAGCCACCATATTCAGCCATTTGAGAGGGGAAGGAGAGAGAAGAATTCTATTACCAGTAGGAATAAAAAGATCAGATTCAGATAAAATCAGAAATGGCTGAGGTCCTTGCTCAAACCTCAAAGGTCTTCTGAGGTTTGAAAAAGTTCAGTACACTCCTTTCATTTTCTTTGTCTGCTGCAAGGGAACTTCCTGAGAGTGGCAGGGACAGAAGAATGAAAAATGCTACGTGAACATCTGTGAATAAATTTTGTCAAACATACAGACTTTTGGTGCTTCTGGGGTTTTTTGTTGTGTTTTTGGTTTGGTTTTTTTTCTTTTTTTCTTTTTTTTTAATGATTATTTTTATTAGGTTTCTATAAACAGAAAAGGCAATATCAGCAAAGTACACTCAGATACAATAGATTTCTGAGCATCAGGCCTCAAGAATGCTGTGGTATATGAACTAGACACAGATATCCCTGGGCTCCTGATTTACAATCAACCCCTTTGGGTGGACACTGGCATTGCACAATGACTTCAGGAAGGCTCTGCAGAGTCCATGGTTTTAATTGACACCACATGCTTTAAATCTTGCATGATAGCTGTCAAATATATGGAAAAAAATTAGGATAGAAAGAGAAGAGGAACAAACTCAGTACCTACAAAATCTTCGATTTCACTGGTGTTCTTTCAAACACAAATTTTGACAGGCATAGAAACATCAAAACCACTTATGGAATGGCTGGATCAGTCATCTGTTGATTACACATTTTTCAGATTATTTGCAAAATAAAGTTTAAAAAAAATAAAGGAGCATATACATGTAAGCACATCAATTTTGTCAACTTCAGTGTTCCCCTGGAAATTCAGAAATCAAAGAAACATCTCTTTGTAATGTTTGAGTGAAATCATGCTTTCTGAGCACAACATCTGACACCCAATAAACTCCATAAACTGTCATGATAATAAAGTTCAAGTATTTTAGTAAATTGTACTCTGTTTCTTACTTCAAGGTTTTAAAAAAGTCACGTATGTTCAGGGTTTTTCAGAGTCAAAGTGAATTTTAGGTTGCACTTCACAGCCTCTCTATTTTATTTAGTAAGTCCACATTTTAATATCTATGTATGATAATTGCAAGAGAGAGCTTGCAACTGAAAAATATTGGAAGTTTTCTAGGTTAGGTAAAAAAAAAAAAAAAAGATAGTTACTGCTATCAGCCCACCATCTAGAAACCTCAGCAATTCAATTAACATCAATTGAAGTAGTAATTGTTAATGTCAGCTCAAAGACCACAAAACAAATGATCCTGAAATCTGAACTGTTGCCTTATCTCCAGAATTCAAATTTATATCCTGGAAATGCTTAATGACTCTGACATGCATTTGTTGGCAACTTTATTGGAAAAATTAGTGGAAATGTATCAAATAAAACTAGTAGAAGTCATGAATGTACTACAAGGTATAACCCTGCACTAGTAGGAAGGAAAGCAAAATGCCCAGATGCTATCTGTTAATTCAAGGCAGATTTAAGTTTCTCTAACTGGATGTTTATAGCATAAACTTCTACTTCTGAGCTAAGGTTTTAATTCAGGTGTCTAGCAATTGGCACCTAGTACCATTTTAGGTGACATGAAATCCTGCCTGGTGTCCAACTGCTGCTCCAAAAGGTCACAGATTTTCTATGAATCATACATCATTTTTGCCAGCTACACATGCAAGATTAGGATGTCATGGAGCATCTCAAATGACAGTAAATACTAAGGCTGAGGCAAATGAATCATGCCCACAGTGTCTAGTCTCCTTTCAGGAAAGCAGAGATCCAGTCTATCATCTTCTGAGTGCAATGGCAAGCGGTTGCCCACATGTAGGCAAGCAGTGCCATTTGAGATGCCTTCAGATACCTGGTCTGGTCTCTAGATGCCCTAAGAAGGCATCCATAATTGACATCTTTCTGCAAATATCACAAACAAGCTTGCGAACCTCAAATGGCACAAGATGCCCATGTATGGACAGCTGAAATGAGCCCATGTATTTCTGAATTTGGAACTATATCTCACCTTTAATGTTACGTGAAGATAATCCTGTCATTTTTGTCCTTACTTAGAAGTATCTTCTGGCTGTGTTCCGTGACTTAATACCAGAGATCCATGCAAAAGAGAGATCAGTTTTCCGTACTGTGGCTACAGCAGTCAAAATGAGAATGATAAATGATACCAGTGCATGTGGATCTCCAACCTTAACCTCAAATCTTACCTTAGAGGTTTATTTGAGCAGCTGACTTGGTTGGATTATTGATGTACATCTGTCTTTCACAGAATCACAGAATCATCTGGGTTGGAAAGGACCTCAGTGATCATCAAGTCCAACTCTTAATCCACTACCACTACTGTGGTTAGCAGACCATGGCACTGAGTGCCACATTCAGTCTCTTTTTAAAAATGTCCAGGGACAGAGAAACCACCACCTCCCTGGGCAGCCCATTCCAACAATTTTTTCCTAATATCTAACCTAAGCCTCCCCTGACAGAGTTTGAGTCCATGCCCTCTTGTCTTACTGGTAGCTACTTGGGAGAAGACACTGACCCCACCTGGATACAACCTCCTTTCAGGGAGTTGTAGAGAGCGATGAGGTCTCCCCTGAGCCTCCTCTTCTCCAGACTACACACCCCCCTGCTCCCTCAGCCATTCCTCATAGGACTTTTTCTGGAATCCCTTCACAGCCTCCTTGATCTTCTCTGGACCTGCTCCAGGACCTCAATCTCCTTCCTGAACTGAGCGGCCCAGAACTGGACACAGGACTCGAGGTGTGGCCTCACCAGTGTTCAGTACAGGGGCAGAATCACTTCCCTGCACCTGCTGGCCACACTGTTCCTTCTTGGCCACCTGAGCACACTGCTGGCTCCTGTTCAGCTTCCTGTCAATCCAGACTCCCAGGTCCCTCTCTGCCTGGCTGCTCTCAGCCACTCTGTGCCCAGCCTGGAGCTCCCCATGGGGTTGTTGTGGCCAAAGTGCAGGACCCGGCACTTGGCATTGTTGAATCACACCCCATTTTAATTGGCCCAACTCTCCAGTCTGTCCACGTTCCTCTTTGGCATGTACATCCTAAGTTATCATAGTAAAGAATGTACAGACAAAAAAAAAAAAAGACACAGAGCATCCAGTCTTCAGCAAAAGGAAATTCATCAGTGCCCTGCACTTGCCTAAGAATCAAACTTTTGTATCAAAAACTGCCCAGTAGAAAATCTGTTTACACAATTACTGGGACGTGTGTGTACACATGACACCTGGTGTGCTTCAGAAGGACACCATAGGACAAATGAGTTTCCTAAACTTTTAATTTATTGAGACTGCAGTCCAGAAAGACATTTAAGTATCTGAATATCTTTCATCATTGCTGAGAAAGAGAATAGTCCCTCAGTCCTGCAAGAGCTAAAATATCTTATTCTAGCCTGTCAAAAAACTACTTTCTCTGGCTGATGTAGTAAGCTGCTCTACCCAGCTGGAAAACACTCTGCACTTTCACATCCTATGTCATTCTACTGTTCTGTTTATTTTGCACGTTAATGAGAATGCCTTCAGAGTAGTTTAGATGTAATCAAAATATTGTGATCTCCCCACCTTCAAAAGTCTGGCAGAACATAAAACATAGGTCAATATAGCTGACCAGCCAAAGAACAGATTATCTGTGATAGATAGATAGTGTCATGTTACTATTGCAAAACAATTCTCTGCATGTGTGAGTGGCAGGAGGGAACGTGTGAGAGAAATAAGCTTGCTGAAAAATAGGATGTATTTGTAAACACAAAATGCTCATCCAGGAGTTGCACAACCGAATAACTTCCTATGAATGCCATTTGAAAACTCACTAACATACACAAAATAAACTCTTAAATGAGGATTTAATGATAAGATGACAAGACATTTCCTAAGCAAGTCCAGCTTCAGAGAATATCAAAAGTCCCGAAAGGTGCCAATCTATGAATGAAAAAATGTGTGAGTTAAAATTTTTCAGGACAGCAGTGGCTTCAGACATCAAATTTATCTTGACTTATTGCTCACGTTATTGGTGAAGGGTTCAATATTTCCCATAGAACAATAAATGGGATAATCCTGGTGACCAATTTCTACTATACCAAAAATTACAGTAGTATTGCAGATCATCATTAAATAGACACTGAAGGGGTCTAAATATGAGCTGGACCATATGCAAATAAACAAGAATATGGTGTATAGTGTTCCTTTTCTGGAGGCAAGTAGGAGATTAAGTAACTTGATGAATGATAATGGAACAACAAATCATGGCAGTAAACTTAGTCCTGCTGTAAATACACTGATGAACAAATGTGTTCTTGTCTGGGACCATATTTAGAATGCAAGGTCTCCATCCTCACACTGCATTCATTACTTCTGTTTCACACTAAAACAGCTCCACTGCTTTCACGAAATGGAGCATTTTGTTTTCTTAAATAAATGCCTGACCGTAAAAAAAAACAAACACAGAGCATAGCATGAGGAGCACAGCTTCCTGTTCTGATTCATCCTTTGATTTCACAAGCCCTATTTCTGTCAATAATCATATTTAGAGTACGTCCATTTCAATTCCCCAAAGTTCTGCATTTTTATGAGTGAGCAAACGCCTGTTAGCAAAATAGAGTCTTGACTTGGCTCTGCAGTTAAGCTGATCTAATACACTTGACCACGGTTCTTGAGAAATTACGGCAGGTAGATTGTGTTGAGCCTAAGAATCCAGGGAGTTTTTCCAGGAGAAACTGGAGTTTTCACTAGCACATTCTTGGATTTTCATTCTCCAGCTATCAACATGAGATTTCTCTTTTGCATACTGAAGATCATGCTGGGGCCATTGGCCTGGATTTCCTTCCTATGAAAAGGCCAGGCACAAACAAGAACTTGCTAAATACCAAAGTTTCTGGCAGATTGAGACAGTTTAGTCTAAATTGTAATCAAATTTTTCTGATTAATCAAAACAGAGTTAAGGATTTGGGGAGTTTAGCAGTCTATATGAAAATAATAATTCTTAGTTCTATTTATAGAACTATTTTGCCACAGCTGCATAGCTACATAGTTTTCATGACAGATCTTGATTGCATCAGCATCATTAGGGTTATCACTAACTGGCAGGTCATGCTATAATTGCTATATCCTGCTAGCTATTAGGAATTCTGAAAATCTGACCTTCTCTTTCTTTGTGTCCAAAGAAGTTTCATCAACATCAGAAGTGTTTGTATCAGATACACAGGGAGGAAACACAGTCTGTGTGTAAGGAGGAGACAGTGTTGAACTTACTGAATGTTTGCAGCAGCCTTCATATCCCAAAGCGATTTCCTCCAAAAGATTGCCCTTTCTTCACTCCCAAAGAACAAATTTCCTACTCCCATACAGATGTTAATGAAACTGATGCAGAAGTTACGAGATTCCTCCATGTATTTTAAGAAGAGTTTGAAGTATAAACCATCCCTGTTCTGATCTCACAGCATGTAGAATTACCAATATGCATAGTAATGAGTACAAATCACAATGTCTTGCTGAAAACAGAGCAGATTAAAAAACCTCAACCTTACTCATCTGTGCATCTTTGCCCAGCTTCTTCTGCGATGGAATTGCTTTGTTTTCATCATGGATGCATGAGACAGACATTCAGATAAAGGACCATACTTTAAAGGCTATATGAAGTGTATGCAAAATAAAGATAAAGCCTCTATTACTTCTAATCCTGCATTTAACTGAAGCAACTGTAGCACAGAACCAGGGTTACAAGAGGGACATACAGAAAAAAAAAAAAAAATTCCATATATATAGTGAGCAACTGGCTGACAGGTTAAGCACAAAGAGTGACACAGCGTTGCCAGCCAGTCAAGGGAGGTGATTGACCCACTCTACTCTGAACTGACATGGCCTCACTTTGAGTACTGTGTACACTTTGGGGCACTGCAATATGGAAAAGACATTAAGCTTTGGGAGAGCACCCAAAAGAGAGCAGCAAGGATGGTGAAGGGTCTGGAAGGGATGACTTATGAGCAGTGGCTGAGGTGACTTGGATTGTTCAGTTTGGAGAAGAAGAGCTTGAGTGGTGACCTCATTGCAGTATCCAGCTTCCTCATGAGGGAAATAGATGGGACTGGTGATGATTTCTTCACTCCTGTGACCAAAGACAGGGCTAGGGGACATGGTAGGAAGCTGAATCAAGGGAAATTTAGGTTAGATATCAGGAAAATGGGGCAGTTGAACAATGGAACAAACTCCCCAGAGAGAGTTCACACCATCAAACCTGCCTGAGCTCAAGAAGCATTTGGATGTTGCTCTCAGGCAGATAGTGTGATTCTGCGGGTGCCCAACACAGGGACAGGAGCTGGACTTGATGATCCTGATGGGTCCCTTCCAACTCGGCATATTCTATGATTCTGTGATTCTATGAAATGTAGAAAAGGGTGGAAACATACAGTTAATAAAGATAATGTGACATTCCTCTGTCTTCAGTTCAGAGTAAATAAAGCACCCCTTCTCTCTTTCCAACAAATCAACCAAACTGCACCACAAGTACAACGACACCCTATTGTTTCTTATGGATTCTAGAATGAATGTGAAGTTATGTGTGTTTTGCTTGGCACAACTCATTCTTCTTCTTAAATCCCACCAGCCAGGTCCCAAAACTTATCTTTCTCTGTCAGAATCTCCTGCAAATCATTGTTTTTAGTTGAACGGTCTCTCTGAAAGCTCTGCCTCACTTCTCATTCTAGGCATGTGCAGGGATATTGTGTTTTTCTGGTGCATGAGGAACCGATGCCTGTTTTCAACTCCCTTGCTGTCTACACTCAGCAGTGCCTACACTAGCATTTTTTTAAAAAAAAAGTTGGACTATTTCCCTCAATCTCCTTCTCCAGATCTTGAAATGTGTTGAAGATATGTGAGAGCATAACACTATGAGAAGCTAGCAAATATTAATATTAATGTATTTTACACCATCCAGAAATAAAGGGGCCTTTCTTTTAGACCTCTCTCTACTGCAGTATTCTTGTAGGAAGCTTCAGAAGTGTCTGCTCTGCAAGAGGAGAGCCAGGAGCTGGAGTGATGGGATGGGGCCATGATCTCATTAACAATGGATGCAGTCCTACAGAGCTGTAAAAAAAAAGAGGAGGTCTGAGAACAGTAGTCAGGGTCAGCCAAATAATCCAGTGATCATCAGCAAAGTCTGATGCAATGCAACAGACCAGAGGTCAAGCTAGAAATTCAGGTCATCAGAGAAAGGTCAGTATCATCAGAGGAGGAACGGTAATGTCTATAGAGAAGCCCAGGCAAGGATCAAAACCAGGGACATGACTGAGTGCAGCTACTGGACAGAGGAGGCAATATACAAGTCTTCTCACTGTTTTCTTATGCACCTTGCTTGTTTACAGAAGTCTGAGGCAAAGTTACAGAACTTCAGTGAATCAGAACTGACCCTGAACACGGGCAAGCAAATACCTCGAAAGGGGTTACTGACCCTGTTGATGCACTGAAGGCCTTGACACCTTGGTCACTATGCCATTTACTTATCTTTCAATATGTCCTTCACAGACTGCCCCCCCAAAGGCCCCTGGCTGGCAGAAGCCCACATCTTCCTCAAAGGTGGTTGGTGAAGGTTAGTACTGCACAGCCCAGTGGCTGTGAATCAGCCCTACAAGCCTTGTCATGGGTTTTTCTGGATAGTTTCACACAGCTACAGTGATGGAACAGAGAAACTGAGATTTGACACTGACAGCCTAGTATATTATTTAGGATGGGCTCAAACATCCACTGTGCTGTAAGAGCTCAAAAGTCAAGGTGTGCAGAATGCCCTTACTTCCTGGGATGTCAGATCTTTTACTCTTAGAGAAGGACAGGATCTGTTACTGAACTGCTTATCATAAGTGAGATGCTTATTAATAATTTGTGACTGCACTGGACCTCTATTCCATTCCAAAGTCTTGCCTTCATTTTAATAGGTGATTTAGATACACCCTTGTGGAACTATAATGTGGAACTCATTGCTGTAAATATAAATGTAAAAATATTATTATTCAAAACCCAATACAGTTATCACATGCATGGGAAACAAAAGCCAGGCTGAACCCATAAAAATCTTCCCACTGCAACATTTGTGTGATTTACTTAATAGTCAGGCAAATTAAATTGTATCTACTTGGTCATTACTCACTTAGCACCTAACCTTTGAAAATGTTTCTTTTGTCTAGTTCAGTAGTAAATGTATATTTGAGACAGGAGTGTTGCTTTTATGCACTGTGGTCATGCTCATGATTTCTCTACTTGGTTTCAGCCATGTGTAGAAATAAACAATACAGAAAGGGACTTCTCAGTGTAATTGGTCTACAACCTATATATGTTAAAATAAAATAATACTAAAGGTTAAGGAAAAGGTCTGTTTACAGTAATTATGGCTAAGTGTTGAACTCCTGCAGCAGAGTATGTGAAACAGCGAGTTCTGGCAGAGAAAGTCTTGGGATTTTGTGGGTTTTCTTTAAAATTCAGTATAGGAGAAGTGGATGCAGTTGCTTTACTTGAATGAGTCTCCTAGTGCCTTAAACTGATATTTGGTGTCACAGTGTGTTTATTTCCACTATGTTAATTGCATTCAAACATTTCTTTTTGGTTGCATTGAAAAAATAAGATTGCTGGAAGTCTTCTGTATGCACATTTCTTCTTCCAATTTCTTATTTGCTTGAGGCAAAAGATTTTCCAAGAACTTCATCTGTGATTAAAGATGCAATAATTTGTCCCAGAAAAAGCAATAACACCATCCAACAGTATAACATTCTCACTTCTTAATTAAGACTCTGTACTTTTGTTATGCATTGACAGTAACCAGCATACACATAGTTCTGCATAACTATCCCACAGGTTCATTAGGGTCTGTGCATATATGTTTTCCATTTGAAACACAGAGCCATCCAAGCCTGACAAGTCATTTTAATGAAATGAAAACTTTCCTAACAAATGAAGCATAGTAACCTAATGGTGAAGACAACTGAATATTTTAGAAAAATTGAACTTTACAGAGACCATCATATTTTTGCATTAATGATAGAACTAAAATATTTGTAATATAAATCTGGGAAATCTACAACAAAAACTGGAATAAAATTAATATATAAAAATGGTTAAATTCTGCTCCTAATATTACTCAATATATATCACAGTTAGTTTGAATAGTACTACCTTGAGATGGCTTTGTTCAGCCTAGAGGAAGTGGTGACCTTAGCTCAGAGGTGACCTTATAGTGGCTTTACAATATTTGAAGGGGGGCTACAAGAAAGCTGGGGTAGGGCTTTTTACACTGATGTGTCGTAAGAAGACAAGGTACAATGTTTAAAACCTGAAGTGGGGAGCTTTGGGTTAGACATTAGGAAAAATATCTTCCCTGTGAAGGTGGTGAGACACTGGAACAGGTTGCCCAAGGAAATTGTGGCTGTCCCTGGAACAGTTCAAGGCCAGGCTGGATTGGGTTTTGAGAAACCTTGTCTAGTGGGATGTGTCCCTGCCCATGGAGGGAGGGTGGGACTAGGTGATCTTTAAGGTCCTTTCCAGTGCAAACCATTCTATGATTCAAGTGATTCTATGATCACACTAGGATTTAACAGGACATTTTAGGAGAAAATTTTCCGCAATCAGCAACTGAAAGCAAAAGCATGATGTTTACTTACTATAGCCTAAATAACATGAGAGATGTAGAAACAAAAAATTGAGACATTTAAGAAGAAGACTTGCCATGCTAGACTTTTTATGAGTTCTCAAGGACAGAGAGACATGGAGAGACAATTAGTTGTTAAGTAGATTGAAAAAAAACTGGCATGTACATGGGGCTGAAATACCCCCTGAAATGGGTAACTTTCTAGTGCCTGTTGACTTGTCCCAGAAGTGGAGTGGATAGTATTCAGATTCCAGAGTATTTCTTCTGCCTCATCAGACATCTTCCCCAGCTTAAACATTTCAGCAATTGCATCAGTTCAGAATTGTGTTTATGCTCTCTCGCAAGCAGGGGTTTTGGATACTGCTTCCTCCTCAGTCTAGAAAATTGAAACTCAATTCTCCAAAAAGTGACCTAACCGCCTATAACTGAGATTTCAACCAACCACCATGTAGTCCTTCTGATGAGAATACATTACTGTGCAGAGACTCATACAGAAAAAAAGAGAAAAATAACAGAAGGCTGATGTTAGCCTAGCTGCAACAGCATCAGCCCAGACTGGGTTGGAGACAATGCCTTGAAGTAAAAACCAGGAGTTTCAAGAATCTCATTGCCACCAAACCACTGATCTTTTAAACCCTTTTTCTTTATGAATATGACATGTAAATACCTCTTTGGGACTGGATATTCACATGGCCCAGGGTACATCAGAAAAAATCATCACCTAGGTCCTGTTGTAGCAAGGACAGTGCTGAGTTAAAGCCATGAAAAATAACTTAAGAGACAACTCAGCTGTATTATAGTTTACGTGTGATGTGTTGTTCCGAATACATCCAGTGAATCAGGAAAATTCAGTCTTTCAAGCAATTGTCTTTGTGGTCCTATGTGGTTCTCTTTCTTTTAGAAAAAACTTAGTAAGCTGAATTTGATCACTTTTACAGGGGTGTTTTACTATTAAATTTCCAGTAACATTTATAAAATAATATTATCTGCATTTTAAAGAGGTCAAAGACACAGAAAGGAATCCTTTCCTAAATCTAGGAACGAAATAGCCCAGTAAATTGTTCAAAGATAGGGAAAATATCATAGATAAATTTCAGCAGCATCATGTGAGGTCCCTCTGCCAAGTTACAGGAAAATGAGAAAATCAATCAAATCAAAGACTATCTAGGGAAAAATTCATCCAGAGCAGGACCTTGAGATGTAAGTACTTTTAATCTTACTGTAAAAAATTAATAGAAAATATTTTACTTTAGAAACTTCCCAGGATATGACAGATGCTATTAGCTGTACCCCCAAAATAGCTAAGAAATGATGGAGCAAAACCTTAAGTGTGATCCTAATAATGAACTTCATTTTCTGAGATTTATAAATTGTAGCTTTGCTATTGAAATAAAGCAAACTTTTTTTTATTTATTTCAAAACTTTTTCAAAAAGCTGATTCTGAGTACTGTTGCAGCTTCTAGTACATCTCTGTCCTTTAGGGCAGTGATTTTTAAGTGCAGGAAGCTGAAACACTTTCAAAACAATCAGAACACTTTGACACATTCCCCAGGGTTTGTAAGAAATGTCTTGACTGAGTTGAATGACCCAGTCTGAGGGATGGTAATTCATGAAGCTAAAGAGAACACTGTTAGGTAGTAGCCAAAAAAACTCTACAGTGTCCTTATATTTGAACCATGAGTGTCCCAGGAGACTTCATAAGATCTGCCTAGAACTCTAGAAAGATTAACTCTACCAAATCCTTGGTCAGCTTCTATTAAATGATTCATGACATAATAGTAAACTGAGTATTCCTCCTCCACAGATTAAATGTAAAGAGTTTAGCCATATATCTATCATCTATCTCCACGTACTCAACATTTATTTTTTTTTTCTTCTGTAATAAGAAGTATAATAATAATGAAAAAATAGTTTGCTGCTTTCCACAACATCCTAGCGATGTGAAACACAAGCAAAGAAGCAAGGTTTTACTGATACATGATATCCAACATCTCTTTAAACATCTCCATGTACCTACGTTCATTTTTGTATTGTATAAATCCATCTAGTAAAACTGCTTGTGTGATGAGACTAAAGTGTTAAACTCAACAGAAAACATACTGTAATCAGAGTATAATGGAATTATTGTCTGATTATGCTCTTTCTAAAAAATCATTGTCATTTTAGAATGCCTCTAGGGGGGCTCTGCAAGCCTTTCAGTTTCTGTGGATATAAGCTACAGAAGTTAGAATAATAAACAATTAACTGCTCCTTTGGCATAGTAGCTAATGGATACTGAAATAATATGGAGTTCTTAAATGTCATATTATCAGCTCTACTTTGGGTTTTTTTGGGGGGGTGGAGGTGGGTTTGTATATTTCGTTGTTGTGGTTTTGGTGAGGTTTTTTTGTTTGCTTTTGCTTGGATCTTGTTTTATTCAAGGAGAATATTGTGAAAAGAAATTCAAAAAGATTGAACCTCAGGAGATTATCTTCCCCGAAAGTAGGGAAGTATAGAGCAATTTGTTTAAGGTTGTGTCCAGTCCAATCTTGAATATGCCTAAGACTGAAGACTATAACCTTTATGGGCAACCTTAAATACCTATTTATTTGGTCTAATACATTCCATAGTCTTATTATTTTAATGCAATTTCATAAGGATGTCTACTTTGGTAATCATATTCAGAGATATGGCTGCAGCTGCTACTTGTGTATCTACCTTGGGGTTTGGTAGCAACGCAATAGCAACAGCAAAGGTGTTGTTGGAATTAAATAATTTCACTTTACTTGATCTGTGTAAGCCTAACCTCTTCACCTGTGCTATGGAAGCATGGTTCATTAATAATAGTAGGCACTGAAATATGAGAAATATTTTCATGCAAACAAAATTCAGCCACTAGTCAAAATGCAGTAAAAAATATAAGAAATAGTGTTGGTTTTTTTTGAGAGCTAGATGTTGCATGTGACACTTCTTTATAGTAATGTTTTTTAAGAAAAACACACTATATTGATGAGCTCATTGAGCAGCCCAAGATCTTGGAGGAAATATGTTAGTCCTTGGTCAGCATAGTCATGCTCTTCAAGAAATTGTAATTTCGTCCTCTGTGTGAGTACTGACCCATGTGTACCATAAGAAGTATTCAGCTTTTCCAACAGGATGCACTTTCCTTCTTATCCAGGACCTAGCTGATTTCTGTCAATTAACTGCTGCTGAGTTCCACTGAGTTTTACTGAGCAGGAGTGGCCAGGGAACTCTTTTCTTTGTATGATTAAGCATAGAGAGAACAAGTTCTAATAAGAAAAAGTAGACATGTCTCATGAAAAACTAAAAGCAAAAAAGGAGGTGAATTAAAAATAAGAGGAAAGAAAAAATCTAATCTGGTGGAGTGACAAGAAACATTCATATGGGATCTAGCAAAGTTGAGCTCCTTTTTCAGTCAGTGGGGAGAATTAAGCATTTCTAAAATTCAGTTCAATCTAAAGCAAATACCTGGAACAGGTTAGATAAATTATGTTACAAAAATGCCTCTTTCTTTTTTCTTCTTTCTGTAAATGGTATCTAGGGTGACTAGCTCAGTTAATGACACTTATTGATACAAATGCTTAGAGCTAGGTAAGACAAATCCCACCTTAGCAGTCTGCAAGAATATGCCTTTTCCAATTTTTTTTTTTCTCTCCCTCTGGGCTAAGATGAAATTTCTGAGAAATCTGTTTTATTTTTCTTTTGAAAACTTTTGGATTCATTGTCATAGGAAAGTGACCTACAATTACAGCAAAAACCCTTGCGTGTATTAAGAGTCTAGGAATGTTTAAGCCTCAAAATTCTTTGAACATCATCAATGGTTTGCTTTTTGTTTCCTAAGATTAAATGGAGATTTACTTCTATTTTGTGTTGCAGACCTAGAACCAATTTGTTGGTTTAATCCTCTCAGTTATCTATATTGACTTTTACAGAGGAAAATTACTAGCAAACCATGCCATGCTGCTGATCATGTCCTCTACCATTAGTTCCCAGTGCCTGAACAGAGGGAAACTATATGTGGCCATGAAGACCATACTGCTGCCACTGTGCAGAGACCACATGAGCAAAGGAAATGGCTGGAGGAACCTGCAGAAAAACTGCACAGAAAAAGAAGCTGGCAATGTTTATGCAGAGTGAAAAAAAAAACTTTGGATGAAAGATTACAGACTTGACAAGTTCCTTGTATGAAGAAAAGACTTCTCTAAAGAGCAGAAAATGGGACTTCTACAATAAATTTAGACTTTGTGAAGGTATGTAGGGTCCAGCCTTGAGAACTGAAGATGTATTTCCCTTTTTCAGGGAAAATTTGTTATGAAACAAACAAGAAAGGAAAGCTACATACAGAAAAGTTTACACATCACATTGCTGCTACTACTGGGCAAAGGGGTGGGTGAGTAATAAAACTGTGATCCAGTAATGATGTTGAGAAACACTAGCTAGTTCTCCCTCAAATGAGATTATTTCATAAGGTAGAATGACTTTGTTAAGAATAGAAAGTAACATTTTATGTTTCTCTTTAACTTTCCGAGTGCTCATTTTAAAGTCTTCCAAAAACTGTTCTAAATCTGCTTATTGAGAACTACAAAATACCATGTACACTGTGTTAACAAGCCATCTGACCTCTTTGAAATATGCGCCTATGTAGCCTAATAATATTAAAGAAAGAGACTCAAATACAAGTGATAGAGTGTTTTATATCCGTGCAGAGAGAGAATCCAGTCTTTAGGGATGTGGGGAAAGATACAAGGCCGGGTAGACCTGGATTAGAAAACAGCTTCCAGTGGCTTCTGTGTTTGGTGCTGTGGAATTTATTAGCTTTGTTCTTGTAAATTCATGGGAGAGCTGTTAGGGAAGAAATATAAAAACTGAACCTGCAGCAATACCAGGTGTACAGGATTAAACTAAATTTTTTTTAAAGTTCATATCAAGCAGACTCTATGAAGCATATAACTCTGATCTATCCTTCCCTGGGCAAAAATTCAGTGAAAGGGAAAAAAAACTGATTTAATGTGTAAGTACAGAAGGTTTACAATTTTCCCTTCTGTATTTGACATTTAAATTGGATGGACATGGGCCAAGGACTGGAAGAGTAGAAGTTGCATGAGACAAGTTAATATGCATTGGCACAGGGCTTTGTGTTCATGCTTTGCTTCCATAGCTCCTGCTGTTGTTATAGAAAGCTCTCAATAACCTGTTGTAAGACTTGTGTACTTTAGCATTCCATGCTGTGGAGAGGTTTACTGAAATGAAATCATACATTTCCCCTGGTATGGCTTTTCAAATGCTTTTTTTTTTTGCTATAGAAAAATTATTTGAAAGATCCGATTTGTGCTGCAACTTCAGACATGTATGCACATATTTTTTTGCTCCTCTTTTTATTTGCAACTGTATTATTTCAATTAAAACCATTACTCCAACAGAATGCTTAATATGGGATTTTCATATTCTACACAAAAATTACTGAAATAAAAATATTCTGTGGTTCTTTTGCTGACCACAAGCTGTATACCATCATAAAGGCCTAATGCTTTACTATTTTGAAGTTGAAAGTATCATCTTTTTTATTAATTGCAGTACTTATTCTTGGATCCACTGTATCTCTGTCATTGGGAGAGATGTGTGTGCCTATAAGAAAGCTGGGTGCACATTTTTAGGATGTCAGGTAGTGATAGGACAAGGGGAAATGGATTCAACTTATAGGAGGGTAGGTTTAGATTGCAAGTTATGAAGAAGTTCTTCACCACGAGTGTGGTGAGACACTGGAATAAGTTGCCCTGAGAGGTGGTAGAAGCCCCATCCCTGGAAGTTTTTAAGGCCAGGCTGGACAGGCCTGAGCAACCTGATCTAGACCAAGGCAGTGATGTACCCCTTGTTTTAGTTACACGACTCCCCCCAAAAAATCCAAATTTAACATAAAAATTGGCCTTTCAAATAAGTTCTTTTTGAGGGCAGGAGAAATGAACTGGTTCAATAAAAACAACAGTCTGAGGTTGGTTTTGTCTGGATTTCTTTCTTGTCCACTGCCAAATTGGGGAGGATGGGTGCAAAAGGATAAACACACTGCTCTTTCAAAGAAGAAATCTAACTTAAAAGAACTTTGGAAAAAAGAGAAAAAAAATATCTCAACTTCAGAAAGGATGAAATTAAATATTTCTTTCATCTTTTCTTGTGACTGAAATTACTTGCTACGGTGCTATTCTCTGATTTAATTGCTCCTAAATTACATTCATGGAAATTATTCTACCACTTTGAAAAAAGCCAACAGAAACAGTATTAATAGTTAATGGTTACCATTTAATGGTCTCCTGGGAAATTATTTTCTTGAATTCTAATGGTTATCTGTGGTAATGTAGCAGAGAACCTGGTGTACATGGGAATCCACTATTAAGACTCCAGTTGGGTTAAAACTGCAGACAAAATTAATCATTTCATGTTACCATACAAAAAAAAAATATACTTTTCAATGAAAAAGAACCCTATACCTTTTGTGAACAGAATTAATTCTGCAAAGACATATGGCAACACCTATTCCAAGTGCTAATTTAATCTGGTGTTATTAGCAAATATTGTTTTCCTACTGTTTGCCTCATTGGAAGTTTCTGCAGATCCTGCTTGCTGAGACAATTTCATCTGAAAATTGAGGCTTGGTAAATGTTAATATAGGTTATTGTTAGTGTTCTATGGGGCCAAATCACTGTCATGTCTGATAACTTTCCATATTATTTGCAGTGGACATAATCTTGTTTTACCTGGGGTAAAAATTACATTATTTATTGCTGTTTCTCAAGCATTCTAAGTAGTCAGAGCTAAGTCATGCAAAAACACACCGTGGGAAATAAAATTTTGAAATATTGCAATGTGTGTCTGTTTCACAGAAAGAGATGAAACTAAAAGGAGGAAAACCTCACTCTTCGAGATTTTTTTCTACGATTCCACTATAATTTTTCTTATTTTAGGATGATCCTTAACTCTGAATCTTCGATGTGCTGTACAGTCTGTGCTACATGGGTGCACATGCATTACTCTAATTTTAATTTCAAACAGTTTAGAGCTATAAATGACAATTTTAGTCTAAGTAACAGAAATCCTGACAAGCAAAATTGAGCCAAACTCATATATCTTCCCCTAACTTCTAAATTTTTTTTTACTTTTTTTTTTTAGTAGTGTGGTCTGATCTCCTTCACCACACTGACTGATAGCATAGTCTAGAAATCATCTATTTTTCCCTTGGTCTTTCTTAAAAGTCAAATTGGTTAAGATAAAAAAAAGTCCAATATGCTGAACATACACACAGTTATTCTGAAGAGTGATGTCCTCTCCTCTTCCTGGCCTTTGTCTTGTTCTGAGCTTACTGAAGGGACAATTATCCTATTACTCTTAACAGTCCAACACCAGAAGCCTGCTAAAGCAAATCACAAGAACTCTTTGCACCCTTCTCACTCATTGTATTAGTTATTTAAGTAACAGAAATGAAACTGCAGCAAAATCAGCTCAATGCATTTACCAGCAGGTGAACAAAATGCCCAGAAACAGAGATTTAGCAGAGTCCCAATATATCCTCCATCCCACTATATTCTTCATATATATTTGCTTGCCCAGTTTCTTTTATTTCGGTTCTATTCAACAGTTAGTGGATGATTTAGTACTTGGGAAAACAAAATGAAGAGTGGGAGTGAAAGGAAAATGTAGAGCTAAGTAAAAGCCAAGTTTCATAGTCAACTAACTAGAAAACAACAAAAAAAACCTGAACTCAGATCTTTTGTATGGACTTGTTGTTTTTCCTACCTTGAATGGGAGGTTCACATAAAGTATATGTCCCATTCCCCCATTCATAGGAAAATATACATTTCTGCAAAGCATACTAATGGCAATTAGTAAAAATGGCAATCTGCAAATCCATACTTTAGATGTCAAGTTTTTTTTAAGTTTTTTTCATCTCTCAAACTGATGTTGGATGAAGGAGTAGGAGAATGCTGGGAACATGTATCTAATGTAGCAGTCATTCTCCATTTCCACACTTATTCCCTATTAGCAAAAGGGTGTAAAATAAATTCACATGCATAAAAAAATAATGACTTTAAAGGTCTCTTTCTCTTAATCTTTGTCCAAAATGACAGCTATATACAAGAGCTTCTTCAGCTACTGTGAACTGGCTTTTGCACATCTATTCCTGTGTCATTATCCTTCAGGGCAGTAAGATTGCAACTGTACTGTTTTTAAGAAGCCGTGCAATGAATCACCAATCTCGGCGAAGGTACAAGAAACATTTGTTTCTTTTTTTTCAAAATATAATTATTTTTAGTACATTTCACACTCCTGACTGATCTGGGACAGCACAAGAGAATCCCTCACATGACCAAAGCATGTCACATCTGGTAAAGGTGGAATACATGGAGTATGTATTCTACCCCAGACTGACCATCCTTTATGCCAAGGCATAAATTCACCAATGAATAACCAAATCTAGGTTTCTTAACTAAGAAAAATATATTCACTCCAATACAAAGACTATTTCCATGCTCATGTGGTGTGTGGATGCTAAGACAAGAATTCAGAGTGAAAAGGCAAGAATCAGTTAACACTGTAGATGCATCTTTAGTACCCTGATTTGCAGCACCAGACTCATGAAAAAAAAAAATTACCTAATACATTACAATCACTTTCAAAGAATTAGAGAATCAGAGCATCAGAGAATCACAGAATAACAGAATCACAGCATGGTTGATGTTGGAATGGTCCTCTGAAGGTCATCTTCTCTAACCCTCTGCTCAGGCAGGACCACCTAGAGCCAGTTGTCCAGGACCATGTCCAGATATTTTTTTCAGTATCTCCAAGGACTGAGATTCCACAGCCTCCCTGGGAAACCTGTGACAATGCTCACTCACCTTCACAATAAAAAAAGTCTTTCCTGATGTTCAGTTGTCATCTCCTGTGTTTCAGTTTGTGCTCATAACCTTGAGTCCTGTCACTGGGCATCAACAAAGAGCCTGGTTCTGTCGTCTTTGTACCCTCTCTTAATGTATTTATATACAGTGGTAAGATCCCTCTGAGCCTTCTATTCTGCAGCCCAAATAGTCACAGCTCTCTCAGCCTTTCCTCATATATGAGGTGCTCCTTGCTTTCATATAATTGAAATAACAACCACAAAGAACTGGAACTTGCTAAGCAGACATCATGAGATTTTTTTGGCTTCAATATATTGCTACATTTGTAGAACAGCCAAACACCAAAGGACAGTAGTTTTTAATTAGTCCAGTTCATTTATTCGGTAGTCTGGGTGTGTGAACAAGCTGAAAATCATGTTTTAAAAGTTTCAGACAAGGACTGTGAACCACATGACATCTGTCTCATTTCAACAGAACTTCCCCCAGAGCTACGTATTCTTATTCTTCTTATTATTTTTTATAACGAAATATTCCAATACAGGAGGGAAATACAGTGATTTTTACCCTTCACATTAAGACACTCATAGGATATGTATTAGGTCCCTTTGCTTTTGTAACATATAGGCAGACTGAGCTTTATTGCTCATTCTGGTTTGTGCTACTAGGAGAAACTCTTTGCTGACTGGTGTTTTATTGTGTCAGTTTTGGCTTTGTTTATTTTTCCATTTTGGAGTTGTTTATTTTTCCCCTCGCACAGCAATGACTACTAAATATTTAGCCAGGAACATATAAATTAGTCTAAGACCTACTTTATAAAAGGAGACTATTGCACGAGATCAACAGTGGGAAAAACTCAGGCCACTCACCCCCTCACAGTGCGCAACAAATGGGCTTCTTTTTTAGGTATTCCCTGATTCTGCTTCAACAGACATCTTTCATCAGGGTTTTCTTGACAGAGTATGCTCTTATTAACAGGTAATGCTGTTATTGCTAGGAGCTTTGAAAGGCTAAATAAAAGAGGGGTGTGATCTAATTGCTTCTAGGTGTACATCAGACAATGATGTATTTGTGTGAGAAGAAATAAAAGAACACATTAATTGGGAAGAAACTTCTGTAAATCAAGATACAGATACGTAGGTTTAGCTTGTTGCCTCTGCTTGTGTAGGCTGTGGGAGAGAGAATAGATTAATAAATGTATCTCAGCCCTGTCTGTGGTCTTTTGTAGGGCCAGAAAAGCTAGACAGATGCAGCTCTAATGCATATCAGGTACCTCCTAGTTTGTGTGTCAGAAGTCAAGTCAGACTGTGGTTAAAAGGCAAAATAAAGCATTCCTCCACTAGCAGACATTAAACCACTATATAATAATTTTGTCCCAGAGGGCAGCTTGGCAAAATGCTATTAATAAAGTGTAGCAAAGTGGAGAGCTTCCTGGCACAGCTTCTGAATGCTGGCTGGGGTTACACAGTTGTAACTGGAGCTGTTCGGAAATGTTGTGGTGTGACTCTGTTCCATTAGAAAGCTAAATCTGAAATCTTCTGGTCACAACATTTGGTGACCATCTTCCACCAAAATCAAGGCTTTGAATCTTGGCCATTTGCTCTAGCTAATGGATGACAGAGCTCCAGGCCTCTGCCAGGGGATCAGTCCAGGAACAGGGGTCTCTGGAAATACTGTATCTCTGGGTCTGCAGCAATAAGTCATGGGAATCTCCAGGGACTAGAGGGACTCCAGGGACTCTAGTGACTGGGACACAACAGCTGAGGTATGTTTAGGCACAGGCAACTATGGACATTTGGCAAAAGTGCCAGAATAACATCATCAGGCCCAAGGCAAAAGAAGAACCTGTTGTGTGGTGTGTGGCTTTTTTCCTTTGTGTTGCAGGGGAGTGGGTGTAGCAGCGAAGATTGCAGCAAAACTGAAGTTTATGCACCCTTTTCTGTTTGGAGGGAACTTGTATTTTGTATGCATGTAAATCCTGGTATTTTCAGCAGGGCATTGTTCAGAATAAGGGGCTTATCTCTCATTCCCCACTTAACAGTTTGCATCCATTTTCCTTCTGACTAGAGTTCAAGGCCATCAAGTGCAGCACTGGTTTGGGTTGAAGCTATCCCTACATTCTCAAGTGTCTTATCCTCATCCCACAACATAATAAGGTTTGTTGGGGGGCTAGCAAAGGGGAAAAATTGATAGAAAATTCACTGGCTCCATTCTGCCACTAACCTGAATGAGCTTTTCTGTCACTGCTACAAGAATTCATTTCCTTGCAGTTAGAATGAAGGCAAAATTATGAAAGAAAGGGTAGATAACAAAGTAACAATCCCATAAATGCCAAACTTGATAAAAAAAGGATACCAAGCACCTCTCTACTTCAGAAGTCTCAGATTCCTGATTTTTTGAAGTTCTCCATACTCCCACACCAATGACATAATTGGGCAGTGTACACCAGGAATCTTACGATGTAGGTTTAGAATGGACCAGCGTGTTTTAAAATGTAATTCTCTGGATTATATAAAGCAGTGATCCTCCTGCATCACAGGTTCTGTATAAGCTACAGCAGGCATATCTCTTAGTTATTGTTTATGTGTTGAAGATTTCACGTTAGATAATTTACCACATCTTTTGGTGAGCTGTTGCAACAGTTCATTAATCACACTGCTAAAAATGCATACCTATGTGAATTTCTAGTCTGACTTTGCCCCGGATTTGCTTCTGGCTACTAGATATTCCTGATCTGTTAAGTACCTACTGTCAGAAATCTCTACCTTCCCAGTACCTTGCAACACAGGATCACATGACAGCAACATACCAAAGAAAAAGGGCTATTTAACTGTTTGTGGTACAGGTACCTTGCATTCTGAAATTTTCTCCTATTTTCATCCAGTACTGTCAAATCTATACAGCCAAAGATCATCATGTACAACATCTTCTGCCTCACCAGTTCCACTGCAAGACAGAGACAAAAAGAAAAATGTGAAACTTAACACTCTGGCTGTATTTGTCTCTTTATCTTATCTACAGGGGGAGCTGGATGAACTAGGGAGACTGGACAGATTTTGGAAATTTGAATATGGATGGATCCCTCTTTACTTGACACAGACTGTTCAAAAGGACAGCTAGTACTTAGATATTACAGTGACTGGCACTCTCAAATGAAAATACAGGGAACACGTCCAGCATGCCTTCTGACTTGCTTTCTGACTGTTGGCTGTGACATTTTAAAGTGCCAGCATTGTACGTGCATAAGGGAGGCCTGAGGGAACCCAGAAATTTCTGACTGTAGCATAACTGAGAGATCCATGAATAGCTTGTCATTACCAAGGATCATTTAGTTTTCCAGCCTGCATCTATCCAGGCCTGTACAGCAGTCAAAGGCCCTTGGTTCAGCTGAACAATAGCATCAGAGGGTGAGCCCACGGCATTGAGAGGTCTGACCACAACCACCAAGGGATGTGTGCCCACGTGTGGCTGGCTAAATGAAAGGGAGATGTTGGCACTGGCAGGCTGAGGGGCCAGATGTGTGCCTACAGCCCTAAGGAGTCTAAGATAGGAACGGAAGGAGAGGGACCCGACATGAACCACAAAACCAAGCAGTGATCTCATCATGTTTACAATGGAAAGTAAATGATTTTGGAGAAAAACAAGGCAGCAGCCTTATTATGAGCATAGTTCTCAGCATTGTACGTGGAGAGTACTAAATGTGGTGAGTGAGGGGCTCTCTGCTGGTCTTTGTGGGGGAGTTTGGTAGTGTGTCAATGTGTCTTTTTATATCTCATAGCACAGAAAAAAATGTTGACCCTGGCTCTCTTCTAAAGAATCTCTACTAGATCATCTTTCAGTGAAGCACTGTGTGTTTGAGAATGAGCAGGGATGTCCAGGGCAGGGTGGAGTTCAGAGAATAGCGGGTAGCTGAAAGCAAGTGCCTGATTCCAAAGCCATGGAGAAGCAAGCCAGGAACTCTATGGATCAAGGCCATAGCTAGAGCAATCTGCCTATTGTCACCACCTGCAACTAATTTAAATTCCAAAGGCCTACTGAGACCTCAAGGCAACCCATAGACTTTAGCTATGCTTGACCAAGTCACAGAAAAGCTGTCCTTTTGTTGAAGGTGTTTTGCGATTTTTAAAGTGAAAACTGCTGTCAGGCAGCATCTTGGGAGTCAGCAATCTGAATCAGTGGGGCTGTGGAGCATTGTGGACCAAGGATCTCACAGAGGTCCCAGCTGAAGCAGCTGAATTATTTTTTAGAGAATTCCCTTTTCACTGGATCAGAGCCTGAAGGTACTTATAAACTGATGATTAAGTATCTATGGAGGAGCCAGACATCTGGGTTTTGTTCTCATCTAAGATAAAATGTCCAGCACTTTAGGTGAGCATCCTTATTACTGGACTATTGTGTCCAGCTACAAGGGGATAAAATCTCTTCCCCTTCCTCAGCTTTCTGAAATGCCCTTTGTCTCAAGCACTAAATGAAGTATTTTCTTTCAGCATGTCCAAATTTATTACTATTTCTTGACTGAAGAAAGTCCAATTTCCAAACTATATAAGTCTCCCAAACCCACATATTGAGTGAATAAATAATTTTTAGAGGGAGGGAGAGAGGAGCTGCCCTTCTCTCAAATTGTGCTTCCAGTCAGGAAAGTCCTCTCAAAGCAATCTAATTCAGCAGAATTGTGGATATCCTGCTGGTCAGATAAACTTTTTGTGTAGTAACTCAGAATTTAGTCTGTGAGACTACTGTGACTGTTGTTTTACTGTTTTCATGCTGCAATTTTGTTGACTCACTAGCCTTTTTACTGTCATTCACTGGTTGTCTTCGATAATATTTAGATAATCAGTGCTCCTGTACAATCACTTTATTATATGCAGAGTTCTTGCTTTATTCTCATTTATAGTATAAAGGTATTTCCTAGTATAACAAGAGCTTTATCACAACTGACAAATGCTATTTTCTAATAAGTAGCAAACAAACAAACAAAAAAAATTTGAATTATGGTAAAAATTTGGCAGCCCTGACTTTCTCAAATGAAAAGAAAACAAGTTTGCTTCTGTGCTTAGAAAATGCAGATGGAAAGCTGGAATCACTGGCAAAGCCCAGTGGCAGCATTGCCCTGCAAATCCAGTTTACTTTGCAGTACTTTAAGGTTATGGTGTTGGCTACTATAGGAAAAAAGATTTATAGCTGAGATGGATAATATGATCAGTGCAAGCTGTTTTTATTACTCACCACGTGCTCCCATACTCTGAAGCAGAGCACTTTAGGAGGCCTGCTTGGGCTGATACTGGACTACATTTTTTTGTTTATAGTCTGCTCTCTGAGATTTACTGTGTGTTCCTGGCTGGAGCTTGGCAGGCTGTAAACACCGGAGTTCAGGCAGAGAATGAATTTTTATCTCTGCCTGAGTCACTGAGACAGGGTAGGTGACCACAAAGCCCTGGGCTGGCCCAGCCATGCTGCTGAGTCAGTAGTGACATCCAGCAGCAGCTCGTGGCCTGGCGTGTCCCACGGCACAGCCTCACATCTCCCCGGAATGCTGAGTTTCAGCAAAAATCTAAAAGAAGAGGACCTGACAGAAACCACAGGAGCAGACTTCTCCGGTCAGCACAAGCCCTAAGTGTGACGCACATGAGGAGGGCAGAAATTACGGGTAGGAATATAGATGCTTTAGTTTACTTCAGGCACTTACTGTGGGGAGGAATTCATGCCAAGGGAGTAGTAAGCACAAACACACAAAGCGTGCTGCAGTTTGCTTTGTACGATTAATCTCCATACACAAACATACCAGAGCTATTACAAATTGTAAATCCTGTAGTATGCAGGGTTTTTCCGGCCTGTTTATAGCTCTCCTCTTGCTGGCAAGTGCAGAGAGATATGAAAACTCAGAGTTCAAATCATGAGATGAGCCACAAAATAGCAAGAACGCCAACTGATGCAGCTCATGATTACAAGCAAGCACAACAGTGTTGGCTGCATGGATGTTGAAGCAAGCCTGATTCTTCCTTTTTCCATCCTCCCCAGTAGGTGATTTGTGTCCATCCCTTTGTCATGCCTCTCTCTGTCATCTCTGAAAAATAGATAGATAGCTAGATAGATACCCATCTTTAAACCTACCCTATCTCTCAGTGACAATGCATCCACTCAGATGCCTCAGAAAATGAGGAGTCAAAGCATGGACAGGAGCAAGCAGTCCCAGAAAAGGGGAGAAGGTTGCAGGTACTGAAGTCATGGGGGTAGTAGAGTGTGGAGAGTTTTGCAGGGGAGTGGCTACGTGATAGGGGGCACGACAACATGCAGCTGGTCAGTGTATAAAGTTCTAGAAACCGCAAGGCGCCGCCTAGCTACAATTACGTCAGTAGCTACGGACCAATTATAAGCTTAGCTTTGTAACCTGCACCTTATAAAAATGCCATGAATGTTCAATAAAGTTGAGACTTGTTGACCATGATAGCATGAGACTCGTCTCCCGTGGCTCCGGTTATCCAACATTTGGCGCCCGAACAGGGACCTACCCTTTCTTAGAGCTACGTTGGGTGCAGGTCTATCTGCAGGCGTAAGGCTTTCCCCGCCCGACGCGCCCAGAAGACGGCGTAAGGCTTAAACCGCCCGACACGCCCGGAGGATTACATCGGTGATCTCCGCTGCTACGCGCTGCCGAAGCTTGGGGGGTTGCAACGGTACCGTCACGATGGACAGGCAAGCAGCGTATGATTTATTTACCGCGTTTCTTAAAAAACGGGGCATTAAAGATTTAGACCTAGATAAGGACCTTCCGCACCTTTTAAAACATGCAACATCTCACGGTTTCTTTAGCGACCCACACTCAGTTCACGATTTACACGAGTGGCGCCGCTATGGCGACCGGCTCTGGGAGTTAGTCCTAGATGATGATAAAATAGCTAAAAAAGTGAGTAAGTTGTGGAAGGTCGTACAGCATGAACTCTTAATGTCGCAGGCAGAGAGACGGGCCGCGGACAATGCCCGTCAGGCTCACGCGAAAAATTTAAATTACACAATTACCGACCCCTCTGCGCCAAGTCCCCCCGATCCCTCCGCGCCAAACCCCCCTGTTTTTACCTCGGTTGAAGTGCCCGCACCAAGGTCCCCGCCCGCGCCATTTTTGTCACCCCTTGAGCATGCGCACCCGTCGGGTTACAATCTCACTGCGCCGCCCCCCCCCGATGCCACGAAGCCGCTCCTCGGAGCTGCTTCGGACCTCGCGGAGGCCGCGGCAGAGAAGAGACGGGAACTATGGGCTAGCCTCGCGAGACAGGGGATCGAGAACTGTGACCTCGCCTTGGTCGAGGCGGCACAAGATCACTCGTCCCCTTTGGCGTTCCCTGTTGTTTTTAACGGGGACGGGCCAGATGGCGCTTTACGCGCCCAGATCACACAGCTTGATTGGAAGCTGTTAGCGCAGCTACGGGCCACTGTAGTACAATTCGGAGTCACTAGTGAGCCTGCAAGGCAGATGATTGATTACTTGTTTAACTCGGCCGTTTTACTCCCTGCCGACATTAAGGGAATAGTCCGTATCATATACACCCCCCATCAGAAATTAACATTTGACAGCCGATGGAGGGAAGAGGCAGCTAATAGCGCCGCCCAACGGCGCCAGCGAGGAGACCCTTTACATGGCATTACAATAGATGAGCTCATGGGTGAAGGAAAATATTTTCTTATAGAACGTCAAGTGGCACTAGGGGTGGAAAAGCTTAGGGAGGTCATGGCAGTTGCCAAAAGGGCAATGCAAAAGGTCCGCGAGCCTGGAGGAATCCCCATGTATATGGGAATTAAACAGGGTCGTGAGGAACCTCTTGGGACCTTTGTAGATAAGATCATAAATGCTTTGACCAAGGCAGGTATCACAGATCACGTACAGGATGCCCTTGTTAAACAGGTTATTATTCAGAACGGTAATCCCATCACTCGTTCATTAATAGCCACAGCCCCAGGCAATTGGACAGTCCAAGATATTTTGGATAAGGCTGCAGCAATGCCTGCAAGCAATCAAATTTTTTTAGTCCAGGCCTTACAAAAGATAGGGGACTGTATAGACAACCAGGCCAAAGCTCAAAGTCAGGTTCTGGCAGCCCTTGCACCCCTCCAAACTGCCTCATCGCAACGCCGACCGGGAACACCAGGAGGCCGCATGAAATGTTTTCGCTGCGGCCGCCCAGGTCACATTCGCCGCGAGTGCGACGCCACAGGAGTTTGGTGTGGAAAGTGCCAATCCAACACTCACAACAACAGCGCTTGTCGTCGTCGCTCGGGAAACTCCAAGAGCAGCGCGAGGGCGAACCGCGCCGAGACACAAGTAGCGGCACTTATGGTGGCAGGGCCGGGGATGACTGCGGTGCCCAGCGACCTCTTCCCGCTGGTGCTCGGCTTCCTGAGGCAGAACCGCTTCGAGGCGGCGGCCAGAGCTTTCGCCAGGGAGGCGGCGGCGAAGGAGCAGGACCCCAACGCCGCCTCGCTGCTGGAGATCTACAGCGACTGGCTGAGGTCTCCAGGGGCCCAGAAGAGAAAGCTGGTTGCCAATGGCTCCCAGGTGAAGAGGAAGCCACCCTCCAGCAGTGAGAGCAGCTCCAGTGAGGAGGAGGATGAGACCACCCCAGCCAAGAAGCCAGCTAAAGCAGCAGCTGTGCCCAAGACAAAAGCAGCAACACCTAAATTGAGAAATAAAGCTGCCCAGAGGGCCACCAAGGTGGTCAATGGAAAAGCAGCAAGCAGCAGCAGCAGCAGTGAGGATTCTGAGGAGGAAAAGGCTGCACCAAAGAAGGCTGTTCCCAAGAAATCACCCCTGCCAAAACCTGCAGCCACTCAGCCATGTCCAGGGAAAAACAAACGTGCCAAGGAGAGTTCCAGCAGTGAGGACTCATCTGACAGCTCAGAAGATGAAAAGCCACCTGCAAAACAGAAGCTCAAGCCTGGTCTGTACAGTGCTGTGCCACCACCTCAAGCTCCACAGACAAAGAAGGGCCCTGCCAAGGCTCCTGTAAAGAAATCTGAAAGCAGTGACTCTTCAGACAGTAGTGAGGAAGAAGAGCAGGTGACCCCAAAGGCAGGAGCAATCAAAAAAGTAGTGGGTAAAACAACCCCTGAAGCTGTGACTACCAAGAAGGCTGAATCCGGCTCTGACAGTGACTCAGATTCTAGCTCTGAAGATAAGGGAGGGAGTAAGCTCCCAAACTTTAACCAAATCTTCCAAATCTTTTAGAGCATCTTCCTTGTTCTCTTTAAACTGATACTCTTGGACCTTTAGTCACTATATCTGGGCTACAGTACAAACTGGGGAAAAGGCAATTCACGTAGAGAGACACTTAAGCAGCTGTATGGCGGTCATGGGACTGCCTCAAAAAATAAAAACAGACAAAGAGACTGACCCAACCCCTGGCCAAGAAGAAGGGGGTGAGGCGGAAAGCGGACACTCCCACCCCCACCACCACCGCCATCATCACCACCGGCGGGGAATCCTCCCCCTCGGCCACGCTGCTGGAGGCCAAAGCCGCCAAAATCCCTGCTCGCCGGGAGAGCGGCCGCCCCATCAAACCCCCCAGGAAAGATTTACCGGATTCCCAGAAGCACCAAACCTCCAAAAAAGGGGAAAATTATCCGAACAGCTCAAATACTGCAACGGGATCCTCAAGGAGCTGTTCTCCAAGAAGCACACGGTCTACGCTTGGCCCTTCTACAAACCCGTCGACGCCTCCGCCATGAACAGTCCGCTGGCCCGGAGACGATACCGACTCCAGACGACGCTAAGACCCCTGCTGGCCCCGGTATTGCAGAGATTCCAGATTGACCTCTCTTTTGAAACCGAAGAGGATGTGGAGACTCATGTTATCCCCTCTTTGGACTCTCTGCAGTACAGATACAGATTGCCTCCCTATTGTATCGTTTGTTCTTCTTATGAACATCTGGCTTGGGTAAAATTGCGTTGTGGGATGTGTAACAGGGAATTTTGGATTTCCCAACGTAACTTACGATTTATCTTTTGTTGCTTAGCATGTGCTTTGGCTAGGGACAGGCAAGATCCCTCTCATGCTTTGGCTGCTTTGACAGGAGACCCCTACCCCGTAGCGATACGTAGAGTAGAAAATAGAGAAGATCTTTTGTTAAGGTTTCTTAAGTGGCATTTGCAGTATAGTGTAGAACAGCTTTTAGCAAGCGTTGATTCGGTGTTGTTAGATTCTCTTTGTGGGAAAAATATTTATGTTCCTATTGCATGGCAAGTGGAGCCCCAGGAGTGGGACGACACTTGTCGTAGGTTCCAGCCTCGCCGGCATCGTCACCCCTTGGGGAACGATTCGGACCCCCTTTAGGACCAGCAGAAAGCTCGAGAGCAGAGATGGTTGTATTGAATGGTTAACAGGTCAGAAATGATTGTTGTATTAGTCTTGTTATAGGTATCACTATAGGTTTAAGTTTTGGTTGTTTTGTTTACTGTTATTTACCTTTGTGCCAATTTAATTAACACCACAATCACCTTTTATTACATGTTTATAAAGGTGTCATGAAACGTAAAAAGTTCAACCCTGACATGTACCCTCAGAGACCCCAAGAAGCATCATGAATATTTTAGTCATATGTTATAATCCTAGGCCTAGGTCTTTTATATATCAGTTCGGTAATCATGAAGGAATTTCCATCGTGATGGGAGCCAGTGGGGTTCGGGAACACCTGTAAGGGGCCCCTCGACAAAAATTCTGTCGGACAGGTCTTCCCTATCCTCCCTTTGGCCTTACATACTGATGGACGCCACACCGTATGATAAGTTAGTTAAATAAAATTATGTTGGTAAGTCAAGTTGCTTAAGGAAATGTTTTATCGTTGTTTGTATTCATAGGTTTTGCATGTTTTGTCGTTTGTATAAAACCCTCTTTGTTATAATAGTGATAGTTATTTTGCTTTTGCTTTTGCCTTGTGTATTGCAATGCATTCAAAAAATGATAGTATCAGCTTTTGCAAGTAGCAAGACAGTAATGTTAGCTAAAGAAAACGGGGGAAGTGTGGAGAGTTTTGCAGGGGAGTGGCTACGTGATAGGGGGCACGACAACATGCAGCTGGTCAGTGTATAAAGTTCTAGAAACCGCAAGGCGCCGCCTAGCTACAATTACGTCAGTAGCTACGGACCAATTATAAGCTTAGCTTTGTAACCTGCACCTTATAAAAATGCCATGAATGTTCAATAAAGTTGAGACTTGTTGACCATGATAGCATGAGACTCGTCTCCCGTGGCTCCGGTAGAGGAAAACTCTTATGGAACAGCAGTCTAGGTGCCCTAGTCTTTTATTCACTCACAAAAGGCCATTGTGCATTGCTTTGGTGGGAGGTACTGGAATTCCCAGTAGGAAGCCAGTATGTCTTTGTGTTAGCTGTTGCACACACATACCATAAAAAAGATGGTTCATGCTCTGGTCTGGTTAAAACTGTAGGCTATAATCAGTCTTGCTTTTTTGGATGTTGCAACAGTAGCTTGGGATATCACTGCCTCCTGGTGTTTTTAGGAACTCTCTCATCAAGTTGGCTGTCCTTCCCACATCAGTAAGTGCCACACAAGCATCCCTTACCCAGATTATTATGACTCTCAAAGCCACTCAGTCCATTTTGCTGCTACCTGATCTTTTACTATGTCTCAGTTACAGAAGTGACGAACACTATGTCATGGACAAAGACAGCTCTAGGTTGAGTCTCTTCAGTGGCTTTACTACATCTACTAGTGGACATCTGAATATTCTCCAAAATCAGAACAAAATGGCAAGACCTGACTTGACCTGATAATAAAAAAATCTAAAGCACTTTAAACATTAGGCAGGCATTCACATACACAATATAAACCCAAGGTCTCATATAATACTTCAGCCCTCTCTTTAAAAGTGGTGGAAATCATGAAGATGATTCATAATCAGTGCTATACTGCATCATTAACTTAATTCCTGTAGGATGTGTCATGTTTGTTTAGTGCAAGCACAGATTATGAAGTGAAGAAACTTCAGGAAACAGGTTCATCTTACAGATCAAGACAGTCAATGTAAGTATCTGAAGGTTGAAACTTCCCCTCTCACCACTAGTGATCTAGAACATATCATCCAAAGAGCTATGCAGCTCTCTCTAAACCATGAAGCGTTTTCAGTCAATTGATGGGCACTATAAGCAACACTACAGAGTAGGAGCTTGGCTTGGTTCATCTGGCTGCTCACATGAAGCTAGTAGTGTCATCTGAGATGCCTCAGGGTGTCCTGCCTGGTCTCTTGCTACTCCTGCAAGAGGTGCCCCCATGTCTCTCTGTTCCTGACCTGGACACCTTCTGACACTTCATGTTATAGGATACACATAAAAGATCAAGGCAGCTGAAACCCCTCCCAAATATTTGTTTTCTTACAAAAAGTGTCACAGCAGCAGACAAGCAAAAACTTTGGTTTGTGGGTTGCACATACATTGGCACACAGTCTGTTCTAGGAGTGTGGTCTCCAGAAGAGTACACAGTCCATGTCTTGAGGTGTTCACAGCCAAATATCATGATGCTGCCAGTACTGTCATGAATAAATTCAATGAATGGTCCTGTCTTTATGAGAAGCTGCAAGACCGGGCAGAACTATGAACAGTGAACTGAAGACCAGTTTGTGGCTAATAACATTCTTGCAGCACTCTGAGAAGCTTACATTGGAGCATGCATTGATGTCTAGCTTAAAATTTCCAAGCAAGAGCCAAGAGGAGCTGCCTCTTTGCTGTCAACACCAGGATCAAGTACACATTAATTTTTATGTATTTTGTGTGTACATTGGCTGGGGGAAATAGTTATACCTGAGGTGTAGATAAAAATCACCAGCTATGTCTGCTCTGGAGGAGCCAAAGTCTTCCGAATTAGCTGAATATTCTGATGACACAATGTGGTGATCCTCTTGGTGCACAACACAGGCAGGCAGAGTTTATTATGAGGTGTGATGCATGTGCCATGCAAACACATGGTAAAGGTGATCCTTCTGTCAGAAAACACTTTTTCCAGAAAAAGTTGGTAGATAAGAACTACATAAAAAGTCCTGTGGGTAAGATGACCAGAGCTAAACAAATGCAACCAATCAGCCTTGTGTATACATCAGCTCTGTTAAAAACATGTATCACACCTTTCACTAGTTGTTTGAATTTAAAGTACTGTGTTCATAAGTGTGAATTGTCATCAAATCTTTCATATTATCAGATCAAAAAGATAAAGCTGATTCTTGCAATGGAGACTCCAGATGCATGCTAGTTGAGCAGAAAAGTGTTCAAATGCAGATTATCAAATAACCTCTTAAAATAAGCAAGTATCTTGGACAGACTTAATTTCCATGTGCTTCTGCTGAATTGTAACTATGAGTGCTTTTGTCTTATCTGCGAAACTAACCTACAGACTACATTATACAGGACAAAAGTGGACAGTAAGAACTAGAATTCAAAATTATGATTCCAAAATTCTTTACTTGGAACTGCAGCTCTCCTTTGACCTGAAAGTTTTGTAGAGGCCTGCAGCTTTATTTTCACACGTGTGCTTAGGAGTATCTGCTTTTCTTGTAAAATATGGTTTGGAGTTCTCACCTCTAATTGGACATCTGGGTTCAGTTTTCTGTTCAGTCTCAGGGGATTCACAGCAATACCTGTTATTTTGCTAGCACACCTTAAACAGATGACTTGCCAATGACGAGAGTCTGGGACACTCTTCAGAAAAATATACAAATTTTGCGTGATAAGAAATGAATTTCCATTAATAGCTTGTTTAGGAGACTTGGTTGAGATAGGGGTCATAGCTAAGAATCTCTGTCACTATATTTTTTTGTTAAATACTTCAATAATAAGTTTTAAAAAAATATATACTAATGATCCAAATTTTACCCTTCAAGTTCCTAAAAGCTGTTGGCTAACTTCAGCCCAAAGCTGCTCAGTCTTTATGGACAGGCCACATGACATATTCGAGTGGTAGGGAAGGCCTATATACTGTGTCCTTCCTTTGCATGAGACTTACATGGGATGTATCTATGTGCAATATGATAAGCAAATGATATGCAATAGGTCTTATGTCTCTCCAGTGTGATGGGATTGTTACATATGTTGTATAGCTCCTGTACACAGTCACTCCCTTCATGGTTACCTTCTTGCTTAGTAGCACATTCAGGAAATCTTAATTTATACATCTCTTTCAAGAGTGTGCTGGCAACACCAAAGCATTTATGACAATCTCCCCCTGATGTTTTCTTTCTCATCAGCAATCTCTCCAGTACTGTTCCCCTGAGGCTGGACTATGAACATATGAGGACCAGTTATTTATGCTCACTGCAGCCTGGTCCTTAAAGCTCCAACAGCTTAAGGGAGTAGGAATATTCTTGCTTCCTAGATACTCTGTGAGGAGGAAAGCAGCAGCTAACATCTGTAAGGCAGTCAGAAACAGCTTCCCAAATACCTATGACAGCTGTATTGCCCATGTTCACATGGAGCAGGACACCTCTGATTCTGTAACCACGAGACCTTTCTGAACCCCAGCCAGAGATCAGCACAGCTTCAGGCAGAAGTCCTTAAAAGTGTGAATTAGAAACAAGTTAAAGTATAAGATTTAGCCCATTTTTATGTCAAATACATAGCTATGAAACAAGAATATTTTGAGCTGCCCTCATTTACACACAGAGGGTTCAATCTGGCCTTCATTTACAGTACATTGTTTTCCATGTGCTCTATATTTTCCTTAAGAAAGAGTAGACATATCATCTAGCAATTTCATGAGGCAAGTTGCATACTTGCAAGAAATTTATGAGCAAGTTGTGTGATGATATTAGTCTGTCTATAGTTTATATTAAATTAGATTAATAAGCATCCTCAGGCAGTATTCATTTATTTATTTGATTTTATATTCAGACTACTTGGGAACTTATTACTTGGAAAATTAACTCTTTAGCTTTGCTAAACTGAATGACTTTGTAGTCTTTTTCTATACAGAAGCCCACAGAAAAATATTTAATCTATATTTCCTATGAATATGGTAAAAAAGACCAACCCAGGGTATACCATAACAATAATAATTTTTTATTATTATTTCAGAAATCACATGATTGTGTGCCATTAATATCCCAATACAAAATTGCAGCTAAAATGCAAGTCAGTATGAGTAAGTCAGTTCTGTTGTTCCAGCTCATTTCAGTATTTTAATACAATGGCCTCTAAAAAAGTGGGGAAAGTGTGTGTTTCATAGTGCACCTGCTGGGATGATGTGTGAGTCACTGGCTGAGTCTTCATTGGAAGCCAGCTATCATATAACTCTAACATTAACAAAACAGCTTATTACTGTCATCCCCCATCAAGAATATGAGTAATGTGGAAAAAGACACACAAAAGGAATAAACATACACACACTCTTCTTCACTTACTGTAAAAAAGGGTTTTCGTTTCAAACAGAAGAAGCCAAAATATCTCCAAAGTGATTACACCCCTTGTGTAAGGCACACTGTATAACATGCAACAATAAATGGAATTTATTTACCTTAAAAAAATTACCTCGGCACTATAGAAGCATCAGTCATTCTGCTATGGTAAAGGTTATGGCAGTGTTTCCAGTAAAAACTTCACTTCTCAAAGATGCAGGATTTAGCTGTGCAAATCTCAAAGTTGAACTGAAAGTTTAATTCTATTTAATTCCATTCCAATCCCTATGGAGTTGCCACTATGGTGAGATCTCAGACAGAAATCTGTATAAAGAACTTGCATGGACATAGTTGCCTTTATATTAAAGAAATTATGTAGATGGTGAAAAAGGCAGAAGGAGAAAGATTGCTGCCACGCTACTCACTCTGACTGATGCAGAAAGACCTTGGAATCACACAGTATAGGAGCCATGACTCTCCTTCCCTCAGCTCCCAGCAGACTTTATTCTGCATCCCACCCCTTATCTCCCAGCCTGGAAATGTTTTGGTTCACCATGCAAATGGCAGAAAATAGCTAGAGTAATTTGTCTCAGGGTTCTGATACATGGATGGGGACCACAGAGCTTACCCAAGCCTTGCCACTCTGCCCTGGAGCAGTGGGCTCCCAGGCAGAGGGGCTACTCACAAAAACAACTCATAGTAACCACAATTTACGGATCATCAAATTAAGACATGTCAAAATTGCTAATATTTTATTTTAAAATGCTACACAACTACAAGAAAGTCTTTTACATCAGCAATAGACCTCTGGAATTTCTGTAAGAGAAACTCTGCCTTGTGGTAGAATGTGGCATGGCCTCATGACCATTCCAAGAATATCTTCAGTAGTGTTTTAATTCACATCAGGAGTGTGAATTGGAAGCAAATTGCCTATTATCCCTAAATATTATGCTTTTGGTTTGGGTAGAGGAGCAGTCCCAAGGCACACAAACTGCTTCCTTTCACTAGCCCACGACTGTTTTTCTAAACCAGAAAGTGCAACCTGGAAATACTCTAATGTTAAGGGGCTTCCTGGCAGATTACAGCTAGTTTGAAGTTTTATCCTACAGATCCTATCTTGAGCTGAATTACAGGTAAGGAACACAACAGTGTTGGTACTTCTAGGTTTCATCTCTGCTTCCTGGAGGATATGGTTTTGCTGGAATTTTTTAACAATGTTTGTCCAAAACAAAATGAACTAACATCTCCCAATGAAAATTTAAGCTTTGCAGCTGAAAAAAAGGCAGGGACATAAAAGAGATATATTTTGCTTGATGTGGCTGATAAATTACATGTTGAATAGAGTAGTATTAAATGTCTGTCAAACACTAGCTTTTTAAATTCTTTTCTCTTGCAAGAAGCTGGCTTTCCTCTAAAAGAGAACCAATGCTCTAGGTGCCAGAAAAAACTAAATTGGACTTTTCTATATTCTTTCTATACTGTTTCCCTAACTTGGAGAAAACCTCTTCTATCTTTGATTAGGTTACAATGCCATGAATGTTAACTCTTGAAATACATTCCTTTGTACATGTTCGCATTAAACAGTGGATCAAATAGTAGTTTCACTTATAGTCATTAGATGGAGAAAGACTAAATCTACTTGGAACAGGTTGCCCAAGGAATTTGTGGATGTTCCTGTAAATTCTTAAGGCCAGATTGGATGGGGTTTGAAGCAATCTGGTCTAGTGGGAGGTGTCCCTGCTCATGTAGAGAGGTTGGAACTAGATGATCTTTAAGGTTCTTTCCAGTTCAAACCATTCTGTGATTCTAAGATTAGAAAGCAGTGCAGGTGACCTGAGAGGCAAGATGTGGTACCCTCATGGAACTGAATAACAGTTTAAGAATTGCTGTGCCTGGTGGTGTAAATATGGAAACCATCAGAAATTTAGGGATACATCAAAGGTCTGACAAAACTTTATTTGATGAAAAAGAAGTATAATCAAAGCCTGACAATCTGCACTTATGTGGTTGTTGTTGGCCATTTAATAACATGTTAACTAAGCACAGCTGACTAAAGCATCACTAATTGGTCAAACATATATAGCTTGCTTCTCAGTACAGTATAATATAACATTTAAGGGTACATATGTTTTATATCTATCTTCAGAAGTAGTGTGTGAAGGCTGCATATAGGTTATAACACTATATAGCTCTTAAGTTTGTAAAGGTGTTGTATTATGTGAACAGACCATGACACAGGCCCTATTGTGTGGAATTTTCCATAGAAGACTTCCAGATAGAATTAGTACTTTATTCATTATACATACTCAAAATGAATTGAAAATGTTTCAGATTCAGCCCCTGTAAAACTGATACACATTTTCACAAGCTGGTTTTGCAAGCTATCTATCTATACAAATTATTATAAATAGCAGATAGTCTTTTGAAATTAGGAAAATGAGACAGTCTCCATTGAACAAAAAGACACAAATGACTAAAAGGATTTTGCTGTATTTTTTGTTAGGAATAATGCAGCTTGAATTATGAACAGAAGCAAAAAATAGATTAATAAATAAACAAAAATACACTAAAAAAGACTTGGAAACTGAAGGAAAATTCAACAATAAAGGTACAGAATTACTGAGCATAAATTTTAGAAGCTGAGTGTTTAGGATTTACTGCTTGCTGAAAGGGGTATTTTGAGTTATAAGCAAAAATATTCTTGTAGTGTTACCTTTGTGAACTGTGATACAAGTCTCCATTCACGCTTTGTAGGCAGAATTTCATCAAAAAATTTCCAAAACAGTACAATTTTCTTATGCAGAACAACAGACCTCTGACTTCTCAGCTAAGTGCTCCAGTAAAAATAGGGAGAATTTTCTAATTATCAGTGAGCAGTTTCTAAATCATCATGCCCCTGAAGACACCTAAGCCCTTTTTAACACTATGAACTACCTGGATTAATCAAGAGCATATGATAGAAAGTACAGGACTGAGACTGAATAAACCTAAGTTGTAGTCCTTGTTCTTGCATGAATAGGTGCTCTCTTCCATTTCTCTTTGCTCTTCCTGCTCCTGCTCTCTATGCCTAGAGCTCAGGACTATTTTTCTTAAGCATGATGTCAGGTGTTATGGTCCTTGCTCTGCACAGAGCCCTAAGCCTGTGCTTTTTACCATCAAAAGCAGCAGCAGAGTACAGGGTGAGTCCTTCAGACTGTCACACTGCCAATGCTAAATAAACCTGAGACTGCCCAAACCTTTTCAAGGATAGAGTGGGTTGCAGTCCTATGGTTCAGGGAAGATCCCTTCTGGATGCAGACCTTTTCCTCAGAATTTTCCAGGTGTGGGAGACTCCAGACTGCATCAGGTCTGGTGGAAGGGAGACAAATAACAGCTTTTTACAGGTGAGAAAATAAAGCCCAAACTGCCTTCCAACTTTCTGGCAGTGAATCTGTCACAGAGGCAAGAGAGCAGGGCTGTCATTCCTAGCCATGTGGGTCTCTTCTTGTTTAAGTCCCCTAAGAAAATGGAGATCGCTCTTTTAATGGAAATAGACCACTGAGGGGAAAATCAACCTTTGCAGCAATTGCTGTGAAATCCAGTCCATCTTAACATTTGCTGCCTTTGAAATAAATGAAAGAAAATAGTTAATAATAACATGCTACAGTTCTACCAGCAGTGACACATCTGGCCAAATTAATCCAAATGTAATCAGGTCAAACCTAACAAACACACTAAGATTCTGGCATCCTTCTCACCAGCTTGCTGGTCCAAATGATAGTTAAATCCCTCTTTGAAAGGAATAGCAACCCTTACTTTAGGAAGGCTGTGTTTCTCTGAAGATGAAAAGCAGTGGGGAATCTCCCCAAAAGGCTGCATTGTTTGTCCTTTTCATGCATTTGCTAAAACAAACTTCCCACTTGCATGTTGTGTGCACACTGCTTACACTCCTGTAAGGTCACATGGACCATGCAGGAGTGAAGGAGTGTTCAGCATTTCATGTCACCGTGGTGGTCTGATGGAATTGCCTTTTAGTAACTAGTGTATAAAATATGTTTTTCAGAGTTAACTCACTCACTGTTGCCATATGTAGGAGGAAAATTATGGGGTGCTGACTAACTCTGTGGGGAAGTTTGGAAAATCCTCTGAAAATTGAAACAGAGACTATCTTAGGCACTTTCTTCACCTCTGTAGTTTAGGTGTTTCCTCTTCCCATCTGCTCAGTCTTCAATTGCTTCTGTGTTCTGCCATCTACAGTGCTTATTTTGGGCATCTGCTGGAAACCAAATCTAGAAAAGTATTTGTTTTTTAAGCTAGACAAAACATTGGAACGACATGAGTATCCAATGGCATGAGAAGAAATAACTATTTTCATCTGGCCTTTTCCTATTTCTAGATATCATCCTTTTCCATAAGTTAAATACATTAAGAAACAGTTAGAGACATTTTTTAAAAAACATAGGATTTTATGCCTTTGTTCTGATAGAAGCCAAAGTGAAACCACCACTGACATTAATAGGACAAAAATAGAAACATTATCTTAAGCAAGAACATTTTACATTTCCATTTTCTGGCACACATAAAGACAAAATAGAAATGGCCACAAACACACTATTGTTATTATAATCATAGTTGTAAGTTATAAATTATAATCACTAAGCAAGCTTTTTCATTTCTGTACTTCTGGTTACCTCATAGATAACCTGCCAGTGTGTTACAAGAGCAAGCCCTGAGGGAACAGATATTCTGCAAAAGCAATGAAATGGAGGGGTTACTCCTCACAGAAAGGGAGGAATGACATAAGACAGAAGGCTTTCATAGCAAATCACAATAAAATGGATGATAACATTCCCTTTGGCCAGTTCTATGTCCCTTAACCTTATTTTTCCCAGTCATGCTTTCTCCCCCTCCTCCTGTGGCTATTCTATAACAGCAGAACAACAACTCCTTTCTTTTCCAGGGTATAAAAGTCATTTATACTGTTAGGAGGGAACTGCTTCTCCTCACAACTGAAATTTCAGTGACATTTCTAGTCTGTAAAGTATTGGCAAATAACATTTACCACCATGGTGTGCCACGACCAATTTAACAACTTATTTACCATCCCTCTGAGCTAAAATGTGTGCACCCATGAATAATGTATCAGGGTGGCCAAAATGCCAGTTTGTCTGGAAGAATTGTCCTTATCTTAATTCCTTGCTAATGAACAAAGGACAGCTTAGCAGTGCTCCCCAAAAGTGTCAGGCTCCTTCAGCTCAGACTTGTTCAGGTTTACACAAAAGAATTTAATTCTGTCTGTGAGGACTCCAGCACTCAGGTACTACTACATAAGGAACATTGTTTCCCCTTTCTGGGGCCATTTCAAATAGTTTGGATGGATAGGGTTAGTCCATTGTTGAAACAGAATTATGCCAAAGTCCCCACAGCTGGGTCCAGAACTGGATACAGAGGATCTGTGTTATTACTGTTATTGACCTGAGCCCTGCTGAGCATCAGAAACACAGAGATAAGATGGTAAAGTATCATTACTCTCCTGGCATTCAGGGTAGTGCATACCGTGCATCCATGGGCTGCAGAGGAACAGATTTTTCTTGGAAAGATGTCCCTCATGAAACCTTGACCTCCTGGAAGGAGGTTTTCTGTGAAGATTTTACCAGCTTCATCCAACTACAAAAACAAATAATCACTATTGGAAAACATAAAGAGATCTTATGATACCACCTTTTGCTCTCCTGCTTTGAACATAGTGTTGGGAGATACTATTATCTAGATGGTCACATGGAAATTAGTACCTGGATTGTTGTCCTGGCTTTCTCTAATTGTCACAGTTTAACATGTGCAGGGAAATTATTTTTGTAACCATCTGTGTGCTAAGACAATGAGCTGTTTTTTCCTATATATTTACACAGTTTCCAGCACAACACTGTACCCACAACATCAATTATAAATGTAAATCTAATAGAAGAAAAAAGCTAAGAATCTTTGGAATTATAGGGATGTGTAACATAAAACATCATTTTGTAGATGAAAATGTTCACTTTAGGAAAGTGAATTCTCTCCCTTTTTCTTTTTCACCTTTTGGAAAACTATTTTTTCCATGAGCACACTTCATCTTTTTCAAACATCTGGCAAATGTCTTTTAGGGGCAGACTAAAATTGTAGAACAGAGAAATACAAATAGCATAATTATGGCTTTTCTTTTGTCTGCTCATGAAATTGAAGGGGAGAGCTGTTAGTTAGGGAGGTGGCCTGAGGTCAGAAGGTTATTCCCTTGACTACAAAGAAGATCCTTGAACTAGAGAGAAGAAAAATTCAGCTAGTAACAAACTGATGGTTTAGCTTAGTCTCTTAGGAAAAGTGAGTTTATGGGGTCACTTATACAAATCTAGACATTTTTGTTTCATTCTTTTCCCTACAATACCTTTTGAATCCATTTCTCAAATCATTGTGATTTGACACAGATCTGGAGCTCTCAAAGATGTTTTGGTCCTTGGGTTAATAGGCAGCTGACTAAAGGGGAAGACCATATTCTTTTCCTTTGCATAAGAGACTTTACTAGGGGCTTGGATCCACAAGGAAGGGTGAAACCTTCTGAAGACACCCATTAAAGGGGAAAATTCCATCAAGGTTCACCCTAGAGATTCTAGCTGCAAAAGATCCCTCAATAAGAAAACATATTTACCTAGTAATAAATTTTACTGTAGTACAGATGCAATAGTAAAGATAAGAAGGTTAGATGAAATAAGAGATGGTGTGAAGATGGTGTACAGAGATGGGTGTAGTTTGTTGTGATCTGGCTCTGCTTGTCCTTTGAGCTGACAGAGGCAACCCCAGAGCACAAATCAGATAACCATATTAATGGAAAGATTTGTTAGAGTTGATGCCTGCCTTCCAGCAAGGTTTTAATTATCTCAGACAAAAAATGATATCTTTAGGGCTGAACTACATTTCTGTTGAGTGGAGCTATTATCTTGCTGCATGAAAAGGCTGATACTTAAAGAAAGAATGACATAAGGAATGGAAACAATGAAAACTAGCTCTTTTTTCTTTTTTTCCTGTTGAACTTTCTGGTGTCTAACAAGGGGTGAGTTTTGACTGAAACAGTTTGCTGCCAGGTAAGAATTGCTGTTGTTCCTCCTCCTCGTCTTCCTTCTAAAGTTCCTCCAGAATAATCTCTCTTTCTTGTGGATTGCTTTGCTCACTATACATGTCCCCCCAAACCCCTTTTTCCCAAACACCCTGATCTTCCTGGAACTAACTTTCCTCAGAGGCAGCAGCCATCAGCAGCTGACTCCATTCTCATCCCACATTTTCTGTTTCTCCTTGAGACATTCCCATTTATCATCATCTCCAGTTTATTGTACCTGGAGTCATTGTGTGGGTCATTCTCATCAGGCAAGCCCTATATATCTATTCCATCTACTGATGTTGTTTTTTAAAGGGATAACTGTGTTACAAGAGCTACAGTGACACAGGTTCAGGGAGAGAATCTGGGCAGCTAACCCCATAGCTACATGACATCATAATTATGACCTTATGGAACTGTGGTGATAATTGTACTGGCAGTGAGGAGTGAGATCAGGAGGAGCCAGGAAATGCCTCTTCTCTGCAGGAGGTGGGTTGGAGGAGCAGTAGGAGCTACCAGATTGGGCTTGAATTTAGAACTCAATTTAGAACTCCCAAATCTCTTCCTGACTCCCCAGCAGCTAAAGTTTTATTCTGCTTGATTATCTTTCTAAGAACATATTTCTATCTGTGCCATCTATGCTGTGATATGTGGTGCATACAGCCTGTGGAATGATACAAACAAAAGAACTGAACTAGAATTCTCAAATTCAGTGGCTCCGATTCTTGAATAAGGCATTCAAACCTGGATGCCTGTAGTAAAGCATCAAAAATACATCTGTGGTTGTCTCACTAAAAGCACAGAGCACCTCCTAGTGCTGTTGAAACCTAAAAATCAAATACGAAAGCCAGTCAGCACCAAAACTTGTCAGTCTTGTCACTTCCAACCAAAACCACCAATCTACCCAATTTGTACAGACTATCAGACATTACTTAAAATAAAAATAAAAATAAAAAAAGGAAATCACATTCATCACTGAAATCTCTGAAATCCAAGCTACAGTAGGCCATTAAAGTAATAAAACAGTGAGCTGAAGAAATAATATAGGTGTTTACAGAAAAAATGGCTTTCATTTATACCTGCTGAGGATCTCATCTCAATGTTGAAAAAGATTACCAGGCATGCAGAAAAGTCTGTGTGTTAATGGAAGAAAATATATAGGTTTCTGAATTCTTTCTTTTGCTCTCCAGACCCTCAAGACACTTCTTACTACAAAAAAAAAAAAAAAAAAAAAAAAAAAAAAAAAAAAAAAAAAAAAAAAAAAAAAAGTTAAATCCCCCTTTAGCTCAGGAAGGAGGGTTGCTTGAGACTGTCCCTGAGGGTGTAGTGCCATACATGTTTGAATGGCAGATTCCTGGACAATGGAATATGTGAATATCCACACTCCCTTTTTCAAAGAGAGGAAGAAAAAGGTATGAGAGCTGACAGAATACAGCAGGACCCTTTTCAGGGGATTATCTCAAAGTTTGTTATCAATTTAAAACAATCTTCTTTTCCTTTGGGGATTTATTGTGGGTTTTGTTGTTACTGCTTTTCATTATGTCTAGGGTTCATAACATTTGCTGTCAGTGTCAAAAATGGGTAGATTTGCAGAGACTCTGGAAGCTACCAAACCTGAGGGTGCCACACATAATGAGAGGCTGAGATTCCTGAGCTTGGGCTGATATGTTGAGGTCAGGATTGTCCAACTCAAGTTAATAACATCCCTGCAAGACAAATGTTCATCCCTCCATTTTCAATGGACACTCAGAGAGGAATAAACATTCTTTATGTGGCTTACAAAAGGAAAAAGAAAAACAAAAGCAGAAAACCATGCACTATGTGTGGAAGTAAGATACATCTCACCTCATTTCAGCACCTAAGGCTAAGCATTGAGTCTAAGCCAGCTGTGTCAGTACTTCATAGTTTATGAATAGGCATGCATCTACAAAGAACAATTCATCTTCTCCAAGAACAGATGTATATGAAGGATGAAGGGAAGTCTGTCTTTCATCAGGGGCTACTGGGGGAGTCCAGATGATGAGCTGAGGCCAGATGCATAACCTTTAGACAGCTTACGTTAAAGGAGATGAATCTGTGACTTTATCAGAAGATGAGATGTGATTGTACTGACCTGACACAACAAACTGGTTTCTGAAGAGTATGCACCCGTTGTTTGTTTGTGGGGTTTTTTTGTGGTTTGTTTTGTGTTTTTTTTTTTTTTTGGTTTTTTTTAATCAAGCTGTTTTCTTCTGATAAGAAAAACACATCAATATATGATTTTTACTTCACAGGACTGCTTTTTCATGTGTTTCTCCATTAGTTTTGGAAAATACCTTTTCTGAGAAAAGAACTGAGCTGTGTGTAGTAAAAATTCCTTAGAAAGGATGAGAGAAGAGGGCGCCATGAAAAGAGACAAGCTTGTTATTAAAGTACATGACCCTAAATAACTGCTGCTCTAAGGATCAGAGTGTTTTGCTGTTGCTCTGAAGTGTCAGCCTTTGAAAGTATTGCAGGACATGGAAATACATGAGGGAGATTTTCTAGTGCTTCATGCAGTCACGGGAATGGATAATTGGGATCAAAGCTCTTGTTGACCCCAAAACAGTATTAATGCCACAAAATAGAATACCAAGTGCTGGAGGGCTTTCTGCCATAAGCCTCATACAGCTTCAAAGCTAAATCTAAGAAGGACTTAAGGTACTTGGAGAATGATACAGGCACCCTGAACTCCCTAAAACCCCCTTTGCTTGTTCAAAGTTTAAAGATTCTCTTATGAAGTCCATTCATTCCCTAAGCCACCCAAACTGCAGCTAGGTATACTCTTCTACCAGTCTCCTTTGAAAGATTTACTCCTCAAAGTGCATTTAACACACACAGACAAAACTCATTCTCTCCCCCAGGACAGCTGTGTTAGCCCTGGTAACAATAACACCTCCTGTCCACTTCTTACATAAATAGAGGGCTGGTCAGCCTCTGAATCCTGAGCTGCTCACATGATGTATTTGCAACACCTCACTGGCAATAGAGGCTCCTTGATAATTACAGCTGATAGATAACATAAAAATGCAAAAGCAAACAAGCCAGATAGTACAGTTCATATTACTTTCATTCATCTTTGGTATATTTCAGCTTAGAACATATTGAGGTTGTGAGGCCTTTAGGACTTTTCTTCTCAGAATTATTCCCTTCCAGCTTTTTGAAGTTTGTCTTTAACTTTCATATTCAAAGGTTACTGTCTTGCTGGATATGGAAGGTTGTAGCCATGCTCAGTCTTCTGATCTAACATGGTAGAAATCTATTCTCAGCAGAAAGTTCTGAGCTTTGGACTGCCAAGAAGTAGAAGCTGACTGCTTGCAGCCCTCAAGGAAGCATCAGACTTCTCTGGATACAACTCTGTTCTCCATTTTCTATAAGGTAGTTGTAAGTGACCCAGATGGCACACCATATTTTTTAAGGTACTTCATTCTCCCGAAACTTTCTGTTGGAAAAGCTGTTTTCTGCTGTATTAAGACATAGTTCTGATTTCCACTCCAAGGGCTCAAGATCTCTAAAAGCTAAGCACTTACATTTAACTTGCAGACAATGAAACCTTGTACTGGGCCTCGACTTTTACCTATAAATCTTGTTAGTAAAGGAGGGCAACTCACTTGTCACTATCTAAACCATCTACTATTACTTACAGGTAAAACCAGGGCAGGTGTGGTGCCGTTTTGGGTTTCTTCCTACAGGCCTGCAGCCATATAGTTCTTTGCAGATGACAGAGAGGAAATTTATAGCCGGGCAATTATTGAATAATCTGCAATGTGTCCTGAGGAAATCTCTGCATACAGGAATCCCTACAGAAAGAGCCAATCTCATCTAGCTTTCATGCTAGTCTTCTGCATTGATAATCAAAGCAGATATACGTACAGTAACTTCCTGACTATTAATTTCCTTGGGAGCTCTTTCTTTTTCCTTCCTTCAGTGGAGAAGAACTTCAAAGCTGCATTAAATCCATTGATTCTTATTCATCTGCCAGAGAAATTAAATTTCAACAGAATATTTCCCATCAAACATGTTTAGTCCAATTGTAAATAACAGAAATAGTTACAAACAGATGGCATAATAAACATTCTAAATCAATTTTTTCTCCATCTGGGGTAGTCAAAGCTGTTAGGTTCAAAGGACATGGCCTATGCATTCATGAGACAATAAATCTATTTATAGCATTCTTAATACATGATCAAAAATTCTGCAACCATATGAGGCAAAACAATGATACAGTCTGTGTTTCTGGCTTACCCACAGTGCTGATCTATTCACTAGTTTAAGCTTGTTTGAAAAAATGTGGCTGGCTAACTTTGTATCAGGAGGCCAGTGATCACCTCTGCTCCTGCTGCTGGGATCAAAGTGGCATCAACTGCTGTATGAGTGGATGTCCCCATCTGGCTTCATGTGTCCTGCAGATCATTGAGTCCCCCAAGCCCCACTGGAGGGGTCAGCCAGAGCCAGAGCATTACCATGGCAGCAGAGAATCTGGTCAAGGACTTTTAATGGAGAGTTTGGTCCCTTTTTTACAAATTAAGAACACATAAAGGAAAAAGATAATTTTTCAGGAATGTGGCCAATTGTGTGTTTGGGGAAATAAAATGAAGGGAAGAGGAGAGAAGAGACAAGGAGAAGAGGAGAGGAGAGGAGAGGAGAGGAGAGGAGAGGAAAATGGATTTTAGAGAAAATAACTTCTGGACTGGAAATTCAGCTATTAAGTAAAACAAGAGCTGAAAAATCAGTACTGTAATCAGAATACATTCTTCTGACAGTTTCAGAACATTTTCAGTGTCCTAACTTGTATTTTTTTTACACAGACCTGAGAAAGGAGCTCTTTCAGTTGTTTATTTACCTTTTTTTTATTTTTTAGAAAGACCAAATCTTACAGTTTGGGGAAAACATCTCCCTCAACACAGTACTCCCCATCGACTTTAAAAGCCTGTCAAACATCTTTCTGTAGTTCTGATTTATTGAAGCGATGCCAAAGGTGGACAGAATTCTGTGCTTACTTGACCAATTCAAAGGGGGTGTTTATGGGCAGATACTGTGGCCTAGAGGATGTTATCTCTTTCCCACCCCCTGCCTGAATGGAATCTGACACTTCTCACTTTGCTGATGTTTTCTTCTCCCTTGCCCCTGGCTGTGCCTAAGTGATTGTTTATGGCAGATACTTTAAATCATTATCACCTCCTGGGTCTTTGAGCACTGCTACATAATCTGCCTTTGCATCAAGGAAACTCGCTATCGGTACAAAACAAGGCCAAATGTTTATCTGGTGAGATGATAGTCAAAGTGTCTCCTCTAATATTTAAAAACAAACAGCAGGACCTCTTCTCCATTGCAATGAAGACCAGCTAGCTCAAGCTAAGCAGTATTTCTGACACCCCTCAGTGCAGGGCTCCTTGCTATTGAATATTTGTTTTCAAAACAGCAGAAGTACCCCAGGGAACTTGGGAAGTGATAGAATATATGAATAAGCTTTACAAAACACGTCTGTGTTTATGGCACTGCCTTAGCACCCAAACCCTGGTTTGCTGTGTGGTGGTGCCATCTTAACGCTAAGGAGAGCTTTGCCCTGGTGCCTCCAGGCTCAGGCAGCTCTGCAGAGGAGAAGAAGCTGCTGGGGGCACCAGGAAGGCCATGACCTCTCTGCCCAACTTGAGAAAGCAAAGCTTGTTGTTGCTCCCAGGGGAGAGATAGGTGTATGAGGGTTGTGATTACTGATTAGAAGGGAAAACAACCTCTCTCTCTGAATTATCATTGCTACACCTATGGCTCTCCCACCCCCCTGGGAAGAAACACTCTTCAGCAGTGTCTTCCACAAACATCCCTTGGCTCTTGCCTCCTCGGTTATGTCTCTCATCATTTTAACTCTCATCTTCAAGGTAACAACATTCAGCTATTTTTAAAGGGTTGAAAAACCTTCATCAGGCTCAGTCAGCTGCCATAGCAATCCTCACTGATCACCAAGGGTCTCTAGTAGTTGTCAAGTCATTTGTAGGCAGAGGTGAGTTCAAAGGAAGCAACTGAAGGATACCAGACAGTGCACTGGTAATAATTACAGAACTCTGAGGCCAGTGGTATATTCTGAAAAGCTTCTATTTGAATAGAAGTTTGAACACAAAAGTCTCACTTATTTAAATTACTCAAGAGAGTTCTCAATAGGTGCTGAATGGAAACTAGCCCCAAATTTCCCAATCTTAGAAGTTTTAGATCACTTGTTACTAAGTAAATGAGAAAACCACTGTCCAATATTAGTGAGTAAAGCCCTAAACCGAGAGTTTTCTTTAGCCTACACCTAGAATTTTATATTTGGAATGGAAATTTAATAAATTGCTTGATAAGGAGCTAGTGTTCATGTAGGAGTTGATGTATAGGCTTAAATCCTGGTCCAAATGAAGTTGCTGAGGGCTTTGGCACTGTCCAAGGCTATTTGCAGCCTTTTTCTAAAGTGAATGAAGAAAGAAGAGGGGAACAGGGGACAATGTTTAGGAAAGAAATAAGCAGGTTTCATGGATATTCACATTCTTCAAAGGGAAGAGTGCTGTCCAAAAACATCAACATCAAGAGAAATGTAATGGGTTTACTTTTCTGGTTAACCATACAACACATCTGTTACCTCATTTCACTTTTCAATATATTGCAAATTTAGTGCATGAAATTACTCTGACATCCAAACTAATCCAAAACATGGTAGCAGGAGTAGACACAACTAAATAAAGAAATCCTGGTTGTGTCTTTGAAATCTCTTGCTGTTGTACTGCATTGAAAATGTCCAGAGTTGTCAGCACAGCCAGCTCAAGGCTGACTTCACAGCATGGGTGCCTAGGGAATGTTTTAAGCAGCTAAAGGAGCTGAAGTTACAGTTCTCTTCAAGCCAGAGACACAGTAGCTGTTTTGTACTTCCTATTATATTACCCCTTTCACAGTAATTGCCTGATAAAGAATGTAGTGGGGAACAGCACAGGAGCATTTTTTGTTGACTTTGCCCCTGTGAGCATGAATTAAAGGAAAATCTTGCTGGACACAGGAGCAGTTAAAAGGTAGCATTGTTTTCTCTCTTGAGCTATTAAGAACCAGACATGGACTTTAATGAAATAAGGGATTTACATTTTAAACATTCAAAGAGAGAGTAAGTCTGGTCCTTTCCTTATGCTCTTGGCTTCACATTTAATAACCTGTGTATACTGAATGTTACCTTTTCATTCCTGTCTTACATTCAAGGTATTCCTGCTGTTGTAGCTACATTTCTGACACCTAAATCTGCAAGTTAAGCCTGAAAGGGAATGTAATCAACCAGCTCCAAAACTTTGTGAATCTGACCTCAGCAATTTTATTTTCCCTCTTTCAGCCAGCTCTGATTTATTCCCAGATAAATTTCATTCTCCTTGCTTTACCCAAATGCCCCAAACAGTATTCAGCATATTTATTTCTACAGATTTATAAATAAAATATTTCCTGCCTCACTGCAGTCTACTCCAGACTTCTCCTTGTCTTATTTCTTCTTTCTGTTTATATGATGCTTGATTTCTGTCTAATCTGATGTTTACTCAACCTCTCCTTCTCTTTCTACTTATTGATGCCTCAAAAATCCAGTATAGCCCATTTCTTTTTCTCTTGCTTTGCCTACTTCTCCCTTTCAAAGATGGCAATGATTCTTTTAAAGTGGATTACCAGATTTACCATTTTATCTCTAAGAAATTCTAGATCAGGCCATTACTGTGAAGTTAATTTTCAGATATCTTCTTGTTGACATTCTAGTGTCGGTTCAGACCTCAGTGATTCTAAAGAAATATAAATACCCATTCTTGGTATTGCTTTGTCTAACTTTTCTCCACAATTGTTGGTAGCTTCACTTCTCTTTGTTCATGTTTTTGAAGCAAAATTAATTGGACCTCTTTTTTTTTTTTTTTTTTTTCTTTTTTTTTTTTTTTTCTTTTTTTTTTTTTTTCCAGGCTTCTAATAATATCCTTCAGTATTATCAAATTTATCTTTTGCTGTTCTGTTTCTCAGCCCTACATCTGTTTTATCTCTGGCCTTAATTAATCTAATCTTTAGCTAGATTAATCTTTTTCTTAAGTGCTAGCTATTACATTTGTCCATATTTTGCTTTAAGCATCTACTGAATGCTCAAAATATTTTTCACTATTGGAGTGTCAGTTAGTGTCAGAATTTCCATTTTTTTAAAAAAATTCAGTGTCTGAACAAAAAGTGCTTTAAAAATGACCTATTACTAATTTTGTTTCTAACATTTCCCTCCCACTATGTTTTTCCTCGTAAATATTAAAAGTTAATGCAAAAGACTCTTTACAAACTCAGAAGAAAAGAGATGAAGATATAACATGTTCTTTTGATGAATAACCCAGAGTTATCTAGGATTTGAAACATCTTGAGTAAAATACTAGATGACTGAAACAGAGTAAGGTATTTAGAACATTATTTCTGACCACTGATCATATTTTGAGAATATTCTTCCATAAATTATTCTGGCTGCAACTCCTTAGTATTGTATCTCTTGTGTAACCTGATGTGCTCTTCAAAATGAGTGATCACAACAGCAAGGAATTAGGATCTGCCTATCCAGACTATTAGATTACAGAGTTCTTTCTCTTCCTCAGTTCAGTCCCCTTCTATACATCAGATAGTCTAAACCACATCTCTGGTTACCCTAACCACCGAGTTACAGGGAACCACTTGCTTCAGAGATTTAATAATTAATAGTTAACATGGAAGGGATTATGATTTTATTTATTTTTCTGTACTTTGGGAATGACAAAAAACTCTCTATATGTAGCAGACTGGTTTGTGAAACTAACACAGTTAATTCTATGTAATGTGACTGGGTTTTCATTTCTGTGATCTAATCTGACGTTGGCGTCACTTCTAATTTACACTAGTAACTTACACTGGTCTATGCAAATATAACAGAACAAGCAGAAGGATATTCTGGAGCAATCATCATTTTTCATCCTGTTGCTGGAGATTTTTAAGATATTATTTTTAATTTGGTTTAGTTTGGTTTTTTCCTCTGCTCAAGTATCATTATTTAACTTGAATAACTGGAGGAAGGAAAAAACAAAATCTACATTTGTGGATTATGAACACAAAGAAACTGTCCAAAAGCAGCAAACAAGAATTTAAATTCTGCTTCCAGCATGACAAAAACTTTGCACAAAGCCTGAAGCTCTTTTTTTAACAAGAGGGATTTAGAAAAATGTGTCCTCATTGGAACTTGGTTTCTAATATGACCAACACTGCACAACTTCATTGCCCTAAGGAGGGAGTTGTGTTGTACTTAAACTTTTATTTGAAAATGAGTAGGAGTAAAGGGCTACCCTTTCAGCTCTACCTTTTAGCTTGATGAGCATTTTTTTTCCACTGACTGTAGTCACAGCTATCCATTAAAAAACTCTGATACACAGTGCAATGTAAAGCAACACCAGCTATGCATCTCTGGAGGACACCGTTCATACTGTCTTAGATCATAACCCAAAATGAGCTGTTTATCTCACTAGTTCTCATTTGTTTGCAGCATAAAACCACCACATGATTTGGCACAGAAAGAATTCCCTGTCCAGGGAAAGCTGTGGTTTTTGAAGGGTGTAGCAGCTTTAGTGTATAAGTAAACACAAGGAATACACCAAGACCAATGTTTAAGCAGTGAACTAATTTGCACATGGAAAGAACATGTTATTTATGTTTTCTACCACCAACTACCTTCATGGCTTGATTATTTTTTCTTTCTCTTTTCATGCTGTGATCCGTTCTAATGAAAGGTTTCTTATTTCCAGCCAGTATTGTGGAAACAGTCTAGTCAGACTATCTATGAGTTCGTTGTCTAGATGTTTGCATCATTTACTAATAAATGTTTTAAACTATCAACTGAAATTAAACCTTTCTTTCTCAGCAAACAAACCTGACCTGAAAGACAATAACACCTTGGTCTATTGCATGGCCTCTCATTATTTTCAGAAATTAATGTTAAATGAATAGGATGTTGAAAAAAGTTGTTTCAGCTTTTGTACGCATGAAACTTAATCCTGCCCTGGATTATTGCATCCTAATTAACTCTTCACTATTAGAAGTCAACGCGCAATTACACCTTCTATGTCAGTGTTCAGATTTTGAGGAGGAAGTGTTCAATTAGCGTTGCCAAATGAACATGTAGACATTCACTATATAGAAGGACCCTTTTGTTGACTTAGAGTCAAGCGGTGTCAAAGGCACAGCAGGAAATTGCCACTAGCCAATCTGGACTTTCTCAACATTCAGCTCCACATCCCATAATCATCAGCCTCTGAAGGAGAACAATTTAGGTAGTAAGTCAATCACATCTGTAAGTTTGGTCAACCCATCTATGGCATGCATCCACAGATGGGAGGAAGATTGCTTATACATTCCAGCTTCTGGATCTAGTGCTTGACTCTTTATCAGATGTGCTAAACACTATTGGGGGACTGTTGTTATTTTGGAGGCAAGAGATTAATGACTTATCTTTAAAGTTACAACAGCTGTTTCATTTTATGAAGCCTATTTTTGCAAATATTTATGCCTGCATTTGGTAATTGATATTTATTGTCATGCTCAGGAGATGAAAAGGTTGGAAATTGGGATTAATACTGAAATGGAAGACTGAGTCATATGGAATGTTTTTAAGCAAACTCAGAAAGATGTGCTGAATATAAGCCCACATGTCACTTCCAAAAAAGGCAACATTGGAGCCATATGTCACATTCATTCCATTTTTCTGCTCCACAAGTGCTGCTCTATGCTGTGGCTGTGTGCAATACTTGTGAAGTTTTGAGCTCTGGCCTACATTGTGTAGCAGCTGTACTGTGGGGGGGGAGTGGACCTCCAGATGCCCCCCTCACTCAGTTGTAAGGAAATTCATCTCACATATGTATCCTTTGTAGAAAAACCTTCATGGAACACAAATTTTAGGTTATGGTTCTAGGGTGAGGGGACACTGTCCCCCTGTTAAGTGCAGTTATTTTGGCTTTAACTAACAAGTTGGTAGGTTTGGCATTGAAAGATACAATGAAGATTCATTTGGTTTCTCTTGAAGATTCATGCTAATTGCAAGCATTAGCTAAACCCAAACATGCTGATATAATACATCTTCAGATTCTTACCCTTTCATTTTCTTTTGTATATGTGTGAAATGGTTCAACCATTCAACTTATCTGGAAATAGAACTTTGCTGAAGATTTATAGATAACTATGGCTAGCAACAAATATCATGAGGTAAACGCTATAACAGCACCCTTTGTGTATTCATTGCCCAAAGAAGGCATGCTGAAAGATAAAGCTAAATATTCCTTTAAACTATAGAGAGGACCATAGAAGACTGAGTATGCTTCTTCCAGTCAAATGCCTTAGAGAGGTTTAGCAAGGTTATCAAATAATTCACTTTATCTTAACCTGACTTACTTTTTTTTTCACCTTCATTTGTCTTTACATTGGTTTGAATAACTGCTGAATGCAAAATACAGGTTAATAATGGCAAGAAATTCCAGAAATGCTGAAAAGACTAGCATACAGAATGACAGAATCATATTTGTTCCATAGATGGAACAATTTTCAGTGTGCTGTTCTATACTTGTCCACTGGAAAAACATTCCTGGGTCGGAAAAATAATTCAAATTTTCATGGCCTTTTCAAATAGTGTATAACACAAGCCCACATATGCTTACTTTGAATATCTTCAAGAAATAATTTAAATGTCAGGGAACTGCTATTGACCTGTAAGTTAGATTCGGTCTACTTTTGCTGACACAATTTTAAATCCATAACAATGCAAAAATTGGTGGTATGTCTAACTACTGATGAAACTGTGTCACTGATGATCTACATTTTAATAACATAGCAAACACCATGATTACTTTGCTACTGGTAAGCTAATCTCCCAGTTTTGAAAGAGTAATAACAGGTATTTCACTATAGAGGATAAAACACACATGATTTTAAGCAATTTTAGAGAAAGATGGAGCCATATTTTACAGGTTCTGTGTCATGCAAACTTTGTTCACAATATGAACAGTCAGCAGTTTTTTCTATTTGAGAGAAACGTAGCTATGGTTGCAGTACATTAGAAAAAATGGTTTATTTTATTTTTATACATTAAAATTAAATTTTACTAGATATTAAGTGGGCATACCCTCCTCCACACAAGAGATCAGTACACTAATACTCTTTCCAATACAGTCTGATTTTCCACTGGAGAAGGGAAGTGGGTTTTTTTTCTGAAAACTCCTGTGCAACCCAAAATATTTTTTCAGTCACTTAAGAGCTTTTGCCATTTATTTAAAAGGATGTGAAGAGAAGGCAAAACACAGGAGCTAATGACACAAAGTTGGAAGACTGGATGAACAGCAGTGGTAGAGATGGTAACTGATCTGTCATTCTTGGCCGTGCTGGGTTATTTCCTTACTGAGAAGTTAACACGCTACTGAAGTTTAGCCTGAGAATACATGTCAAAAAGAAAGCATACTTTAGCTTCCAAATCTAATTTTCATGCCTTACTCTATCTTTTGTCATTAAAAATTGGATATTGGATTGCTTTTTTATTTTTTTTATTAGGACTTCAGCATTTTAGAGAATGTGACATTCCACTTAAACCAATGAAAAGCATATCAAAAGTTGGCTCTTCATCTCTGCTATGCTGTGGTTAAAGATGCCTTTCACTTCTCTGTCAGGATGCCACGTGCCACGAAATTAATTTGCTTTCACAGATTCTTGGTGTTATTCCTAAGAATGTAATTAGATCTGCACCTTGGTTATATAAGTAAACTTAAGAAGGGAATTACTGAATTCAGAGACTCACTGTTTTTAATACTGCTGCAAGCCATCAGCTGTGCCCTTCTGTATTATTGAATTTCCTGGAAAAAGTAAAAAAAAAAAAAAAAAAATCTAGTTAAAGACTCTAACTGTTCAAATATGCAAGTGTAAGTATAAGTAACCTACTGGTGAGTCACCTCTTTTTGTCCAGTTATTAACCTGTTTAGATTCCTGCAATATTCTTGGTAAAATTTTATCAGATGTAGACTAGTCTTAAAAGTCTCATGACTTATTACTCCAAAGTTGCTCAAGAAGAATTAGTGATCAAGAACAATACACATCATCTTTTGCTGATATTATGCAAGGTGAGTGCAAGACATGTTTATGGGTTGTCCAGAAAGGGCAGAGTGAGAGCCTGTGAATGCAGAAAAGGGAATGAACAATTCATGGTAATAATATGGAATATTTGTTATACAAGGCTATTAGTAAAAATCATGATATGTTTCTACTGATCCCTTAGAGGGGATCCATTCATCTTTGATACAGATCCTAGTGATGGATGCAAAACTTAGTAATGAATACAAAGATGAAATTCTTCTATGTTTTTATGAATTGTTTTGTCACGTTGATTACTGGAAATGGTGATTTGGATCCTACAAGTTAGAGTTCTGATTCAGATTTTCATAAGCAATTAGATATGAAATTCACTGCATCAACATCTCTTCAGCTGAGACTCACAAAGGCCTGAATGTGCCTTTATAATTCAGAATAGAATTCCATTTTCTAACCCTACATTATCCTCCTTTACCTCCCAAGATACCTTCTCTTCAAGTCAGTGGATCTGCAGGTGTGGAATAACTCTTAGGAGCATTTTGTTCTAAGCACCAATTCTAGCACCTTCACCCTATGAAGTTTTGCTTCAAAAAACATGGAGTGTTAATTATGGACCTGAAAAATAATATTCCAAAACTAGTAAGATTCCATGACATTTCATATCCCCATAGTAAAATGAAAAAAAACCAAACCAAAACCATAACATTTAGATCTGTTTAAATTTGCTGTTGCCTCTGCTTCAGTTTAGCAGCAGGGTTGCATGTATGTGAAAACTGATCTGTAAAGGTTTCCAGACACTACCTTATAAGAATGATAACAGGCACCACTATGTTATAGATACAGGTAACAGCACAGTTAAGAATTATTTTATTTTATTGTAGTCAAAAGCAATTTAAAACAAACTCCTGAGTTTCTTTCTTGTGTCAGATTCACAGAGCTTAATCTTTTGACAACTGTAAAAAAAAAAAATGACAATTTTTTTGTCATATGAAGATGTAAATTTCCTGGCTTATTTTTTTTTCATGAATTTATGCTTTGTAGCCTTTGTTAGTCTCAAATTAGATCCATTAACCATCTGTAAGATGAAGGACACTATGGTCTCAGATGAAGAGAGCGATGTTCAAAAGCATGGCTTGCCCTTTCTATCCCCCTACTATTGCTATTTTGGCAAATGCAGTTTATTATTACTTCACATGTATCTACAGATCTCTTATTGTTCAGTATATTAATAATTCTCTTTGGTTCTGCCAAGAAAGTCACTCTTAGTGAAAACACCTTTCATCTTCATTTAGGTTGTACAAAGTTATGAGCAACCAAGAAATTGTCAGTGAAAGTCTTATTTTACTTACCCCACCATTCTCTTTTTTTTCCCTTTTCCCTCTTCCTCATCACAACTGAACCAGTTTATTTTGCACAGTAGCTCTGGAAACAAAGATAAAAGTCAACTTAATAAGCCTGATAGCCATCAGTTTTTCAGTAGACATTACAAGCCTGTCCTGTCTCCTAATCACTCAGGAAGGCACAAACTGCATTCTCAGGGCTTTTCTGAAAAGCAGCAATTTTAGTTTCAGTTATACAACCATCACTTGCTCCCAGAGAAGGAAGAAGATAATAAAAAAATCTTCCATGGAATCCACTATGCAGCTTCCTGCCTCTGGTATTTTCAGAGTCTCTCATTCTGAAATCTGACATTATTGATGGTTAAAACAGCTACAGAGCTGCCACTAAGCCAGTAAAGGTTTTCTTGAGTCTGTGAGTCATAATATATAATAGTCATGGGAATGCTAAGAAAAAATACTTTTAAGTCCAGAATATAAAGTCAGTATATGAAAGGAAAAAGTCTAGAAGATTTAAGAGCCTGTATGAACAAAACCCGATGGTGAGTTTGTTTCATCACTTTCAAAACCTATAGGAAAATTTTAAAAAATGCTCTAAGTGATAAGAAGGTAAGATTTAAGTGTGTGAAGAGAAAGGAGTAGGTGATAGGTATGGTATGAGTTTCCTGGACTGAGTGATTTGGCGCCTAAGAAGCTATATTGAGTGATGAGGAAGGGAGAAGGAAAAATGAGGAATTCCATTCTGGTCACTAAAATGTTAAGGAGAAGCATTGCATAAACATCTCATTCTTTTTCAGCTTGATTCCTCCCTGCAGAATGTAAGGGCAATAAATACTTCAGGTCTTTCATGAGAGAATTCACTGGAAACCTTTATTGTAGGAACTTTTCTATTTTTTATCAATAATGTTGTCTGGTGAATGTAAACATTTACCAGGAGGTGTAAAGTGATAAGAAAAGGTTTAATTTACTGATAGAAAAACATTATGGACAAGACTTAAGGAAATTCAGGCCTGAGGTGTTATGTTGAACTAACTGCTGCATGTTTCCTTCTTGATAGTCTGGGAAGATCCACCTTGCTACCCTGCTCATGTAATTCCAATTTTTGAGATAGAATCATGTTCCTTCAAGATCTAAAGTAGCGTATTCTAAACTTGAATAAGGGTTTTTGCTTTTTTGTTTCTGAATATCCTGTTCTCATGAGAGAAGGCTCTTCTCTGAGAGCAGATCCAGAGAACTTCCAGGCAGTCCCAGAGACGAGAATGAAACAGAACTGAGGTACAGTAGCCAAACAGAAGAAATCTGTTGTGTCGTTTATACTCACCCTTTCAAACTGTGACCAAAATATCTGTGCATCCAGAAGTAGCCACATTAACAATTTGGTTTTGAGATCTTCCAGCTTTCTTACTTGAATAAAATGCACAATAATGATCATGAGGGGATGTCAGGAAGAACAAATGACAGACACAGTAGGGAGCTGCTTTCTATCACACTTTCTATCCCTTGCAAAAGAGTGACCTGGAGATGTCTGATTGTTGAGTTGAGATGTATGCCTTTATGACACTGGAAGTTGTGAAAGATGGTTATTGACTTTGTTACATTGTACTTTTCTCAGTGATACTTTCAGAAGAGGAGTGTGACTGAGCTTGCCAACTCAGCCTAAACCTTTTTTCTCTGTAGTTCCCACGATGAATCGTAACTACAATGGAGAAGATGCAGCTTTTATCTGCCTGCTCAATATGAAATATGACCTGTGATTCCTATGAGGTGATCCTCACTTTCTGGTATTCCCCTCTCCCTGAAGGTTTCCTGCTCAGATGTGATCAATAAGTGAATACATTTTCCAGATATACTTTTTTGGTTTTATTTTTGATTTTTTTCCCTTGCCCACCTGATTTCTGAAAAGAAATAATGAAGGGGAAGAAATGGGCTGTATAAAGAGTACAAAAGCAGAGATTTGCTGAATGATGAGAGCAGACTCAAGAAGCCTCCAGGTAAAAATGGAGTAATTGGACAGCACAATATTAGATGTCTTCAAGGCATGCAACTAGCATCCATATCGCATCCAATTATCCATGTTCAAATATTAGTCTTTCTTCAACCACCCTTCTTCTGGTACCTTTTTGTATCATCTAGTTCACAGTGAAGGATATTTTGTTCCTTTAGACATAGAAGGGCATCTGTCATGTACCCTTCAGCTTGTGTTTAGGGGGAGGGAGTACTCCTGTTTGCAGCCTGTCTTGGCAGCACTGCCTGTTGTGGCAGGTATGGCAGGTCTGTGACAAGGACTGCCCACAGGGCTCTTCACTGTCCTCTTCTCCTGTGGTTTCCATAAGTCTGCATCCAGTCCTATTTTTCTCAGCCCATCAATCTTCCTGAATACACATCTGTTGGCTCCTTCATTCCAGTGCATTCCAGTGAATGGCTTTTGGGTTTATAGTTGCTCATGATGTGTATTTCTCTTCTTGCTAAAGTTTTAGGCTACAGTAGTGCTGCTCTGAAAGTATTCACAAGTGGGGAAGTTGGGAACAGGGCCTAAAGAACTCAAGACCAAGGTGGTGTCTGAGGTATTCCCTACATGATGGGTGTTTCTTAACAAGGAAACAAGAGCGTATCTTCCTCTCCTTCTTTCTGAATCTTTGGTTTAAGGTGAAGGAAAACTCTCAGTAAGACAGGCTTACATGTGAGTCTCAAACTGCAGAGACTAATAAAGATACAGAGGATTGGAATTCCTTTCTAATCACAACCTGAGATACACAGCAGCTTTTTAAAAAGCAGCCTTTAACTGTGCTGATTGATTCTGATCTGTTGTTCAGAAAAGACTGAGAAAGAGTCTTATCTAGTATAGTTTAAAATGTGCTTCTATTTCAGACTGTATCAGTATTCAATATATTTTGCATTTGTGTAACCACATACAGAACACATTTTGTAAGTAACTTTACATTGGGTCAGTCACATATGACATTCTTTTTTAAAATATTATTATGATAATTTCTTTTCTTCCTAAAGAAGTCTTTATTTTTCCTACCTCTATATAGCCTGTAAAAATAAGGAATAATCTTTCTCTTTTTCTAAATTAAATGTACAGGATATTCTGGTAAATATATTATGTCACATAAATCAGTTTTGAATATGACTTTTCAGACAGATTTTATCCAGACCTGCCTAATATGGAGTAATAATGGTCTCTGTTCCCTGTCGTCAGGAAGAAAAAAACAGCTATTTATACAAAACCATGAAATTTTGTTCCTATTTCTGAACATTGTAAACCCTTAGTAGACCTTGAATGTCCACTGAAACTACCTCAGAGTAGTTGCTGTGTTCCTGGCCTGCCCCTGAACACTGAATCTTAGAATCATAGAATGGTTTGGGTTGGAAGGGACCTTTAAGACCATCTAGTTCCAACCCCCCTGCATGGGCAGGGACACCTCCCATTAGATCAGGTTGCTCAAAGCCCCATCCACCCTGGTCTTGAACACTTCCAAGAAGAGGGCATGCATAACTTCCCTGGGCAACTGGTGCCAGTGTCTTACCGCCCTTAAAATAAAGAATTTTTTTCCTAATGTCTAACCTAAGTCTCCCCACTTCAATTTTTAAACCATTGCCCCTTGTCATCTTGCTACACATCCATGTGAAAAGTCCTGCTCCAGCTTTCCAGGTATGGGAAAGCTGCTACAAGGTCTCCTTGGTGCCTCCTCTTTTCCAGGACAGCCCCAACTTCTTCAGCTTATCTTCATAAGGCAGGTGCTCCAGTTCTCTTTCTTTAAGGGACAGTAGAATCATGTGCACCCTCAGAAAGTTTGCTGGTGACACCAAACTCTGTGGTGAAGTCAACACAGTAGAGGGAAGGGATGCCTTCGAGAGGGTCCCTGACAGGCTTGAGAAGTGGGCTTGTGTAAGCCACATGAAATTCAACAAGGCTGATCACAAGGTTCTGCACCTGGGTTCAGGCAATCCCGTGCATGAATACAGGTTGGGAGTAGAAAGGATTGAGGGCAGCCCTGAGGAGAGAGTTAGTTGTAAATGCTTTTAAGATATATACATATCAGGAGCAAAACATTAAAGACTTGGAGCTACAGGGGAGGTTCTCTCTCTTCCAGAGAAGTTGAAAAAGGCACATACTAGATTTTTTTGTGCACACAAAAAGCAAGAAGGCGTCTTCCTCCTTTGAGTTTCTCTACAGAAATCTTCTGCTGCTTCACCTACTGCAAAAACCTCATAATGATGTTATGTGCAGTATGGAAATCAGTCTGCCTCACTTGCCAGCCATTGTACTTGGTTTTTTTGTTTTTTTTTTTTTTTGTTTATTATTTGTTTTATTCTCATCTCTCTGTGGCTTTGACTCATACATAAATGTTTACAGACTTCTGGATTTCTTTTTTCTGTAAGCATTACTTGTAATCAGTATAAGCTCCTGGAAAGTAATTTACATTTACATTATATATAAGAGAGCAAAAGAGGAACATGGGGATCTGTTCCCACATCCCAGCTAGGAATAATTTCTTTTGCTCTCTGTACAAATTCTTCACCAGCCTATAGGCCAACATGGGAAAGCTTTATTGGTATCATATGTTGTGCTGATACCTATAACACTAGTTAACATGGACAGATATGTTCTATGCTATTTTCTAGTGAACAAGGAATAAAGATGAAACTAACCACTCTTTTGAGGATTCCTACACTGCCAGGATGCTGGTTCATTTCTCAACAGAAGCAGTAGCCTATATTTCCCAATCATTATTCTTTAAACCGAAGGTTCCCCACCAAAGACCCAAGTGCCACTTCAATGCTTTATCTTCATCCCAGCACTGTGGTTTAGGCAATGATGTCCATGGGCAGGTACCCTGTCAGCTGTTACACAGCTAACACTGGTCAGCCAGTGGTTGACAGTACTTCCCACAGGACTTTATAGACATAAGAGCATAAATATTGGCTCTTCATTTTCATCCCAGTGAAAAGAAGGTGTTCTAGTGTAAGGTAGGTGTAACTGTATTGTAGACAGTCATTGCTTGGAGGTAAGATTTGGTGGGTGATGGTATGTGAATGGAAAACTGGATGTTATATATCCTAGACTTTCTTGAAAAGGTGTCATGGACGTCAGTCATACAGCAAATTAAATATATAAACCCTTTCCTAAAACTTGAATTCCTCTGAGTCATACTTTTCCTACACATTCCTTGTAACCTCTGTAATATTATTCCACAAGAGGTAGGAATCATATTTATTACAGCTATCAGCTTTTCAAGATTCAAGAAGTCACATTTTGATCTCCAGAGCAGCACATCCACCATGCTTTTATTACAGGGATTTCAGAACTTTTGTACTGATCTGACTGCGTATGAGAAGATTTTTCAGTACCATCTTTCTGCAAGAAGCCTTCAAGTTTCCAGTAATGATCTTGGGTATGGAATAGTCACTCAAATGGCAGATCTTGAAAGTCTCAAAGATCTGATCTGAATGTTGTCACACACATGCACTGACTGAACTGCTTAGGCTTTTGGAGTAATATCCCCATGGCAGGTCTGCACTCCTCACATGGTCTATTGTGTTTCAGTGGACATGGAAAAGTAAGTGAATTAAGTACTCATCCACATCCCTTGCTGCAGATGCATGTGTTATATTAGCTCCACTGATCATTTAATCAGTTAATTCACAAAGGGTTAAGATTTTAATGCTTCAAAGCTCTTTTAACACTGGCTTGGAGTACTTTCTCCTCATTTCTACAGATCATCTTTGAGAACTGCAATCTTTTTGCTATAGATAATGTGAATGGTACAGTATAGTAAGTGTTAATCTGTAAAACCTTGTAGTTCCACCTGGCCCAGATCACTGGGCTCCTTCTCCATGCATGTGCAACTGCTCCTCACGTTAATGAGGAAAGTATGCTCCTTGAAGAGGAAATATACACATCACGCTTCACATCCTAAAGCACTCAAGATGTTTTTTTGGCTTGCCAGAGATAAGTAGGATGACGCACATATACACATAATACTTGATGAGGTACCACACTACTTGATGAGATACCATAATATATACAAAACCATTAACACTCAGCTGTCTTCCACTACACATGCTGAGACTTTCAATAATCACACTTGTTTTGGATTTCTGGGTAGTATCTTGAATTGAATTCAAATTCACTTAGCCTTTTCTCTCCCCTACCAGAAAAGCAGAGCTAAATAAAAAATGTATCACTCAGAATTTTGAAGCATGTATTTGTAACTATATTGTGTATTTTGATTTTTTAAAAGTGTTTTATACCTTCTTTCATCTCCATTTTTCCAGCCTTGACTTAGAAAAGCACAAAAAAGAGAAAGTAATACTTCAGTGTTTGTTATATTTGTGAGAAAACTGGAAATAAAACATAAAGTAAGCCTGACTTTTTTTTTTTTTTTTTTTTTTTAATAAGTCTGATTTTGGTGAATATGCTTTTGAACAAAAAAATACTAAGTACAAAATCCTGAGCAAACCCAAAGGTCGTGCTAGAGCAAGAATAATATTTAAACTATGAAAGCAAATGTAGCAAACAAAAAAAGTTGTAAGTATTTTAATGAACTCATAGAATTAAAAAAAAAGAAAAATTAACATTGATGGCAGGCTGTGAACATGGAAACTAGCAGCTGACAAAGAAAAAAAGTAAATATGTTCTGTATAGTATTTTACACCCACTGATTGCTCCGGCAATTTAGAAATATGTCTTGTATTAGGACCTGTAATCCTTAGTCAATACCTAGCTGGAAAACTTGTTTTCCACATTGCCAGTGAATCAGGGAACAAACGCCTAAGCCACATTTTGAATGTCTGTATGTTTTGTACTCAGGTTCTGACTTTTGTAAGGTTAGACTCCTAACATACCTGTGTATCTAAAAGTCTTATTCATACCAATAAATACAGATGTTAAAAGAATGCTGTAATGGACCTAAGTTATCTATGGAGTAAGAAAGAGTAAAATTTGGTTTAAGAGTGATGAAATAATCACTTTAAGAAAACATTTCAATCTGAAGGTATATTCTAAATTCAAAGAACTACAGATAATAGCTAAATACTAAACTGATCTGAGCTGCAGACATGTCCAGAGAGGGTAAAAGAATGAAACAGCACAGTTATTCTCAAGTACCTGTGTTGACATGTCAACAGGACCCTGAGTTAATTGCATTTTGATACTTCCTAATAGATATACAGTTATGATTTTCTTCTCAGCTACTTAAATTTCATGTTTACCTTTGTGTGCCTTAAAAGGGAAGTTCTATTTCCAGACACTGTGTAAAAATAAGTTTACCCCTTGCATTGATCAAACTACATTCCTCCACATTAGAAGACCCAGCACCAAACATGGCTGCCTTGCTGGGGCACTGATGTCCATGTGATTCTACCTCAGTCTGAATATATGAGCATAACTATGAATAATTAGGATGATTTCATACTTAGGGTTTTCTTTCTTCAAGATATTTATGTGAAGTATCAATAAAGAATTTGAAGAGACATCAGCAGGGAACATGGGAATCTGCTTTTCATACAGAACAATATCATATAGGCCTGGGTGTTGCCATGGATCTTGATAGGGGATAACCTTTTTCAAACAGACGTAGAAGCAATGTGCAAATTTACACCTTTTACTCTCTATCCAGAGTTCATCCTCTACCATATTTAATTTTTTGCTAAATGGTAAGTTTTCATTAATTTGTGGGTTTTGCTGCTGGCCAAAAAACTCAGCATCTCAAGTCAAATATCTTCCACAATTTAGAAAGAAACAAGAACATGAAAAAATGTTGCTGTGGAGAACAAAATAAACAGACTTAAAAAGCCAGACCACTGTATGCTCTCTTGCACATGTGTATTGCAACATTTTATTGTGTGAGCCTTTATTTCCTGCAATACAACTGCATCCATCAGAGCACAAGATGAGCAATATTCCACATGTGAATTTCTTATTTCATTTGTTACCCTTCAGTATAACAGTATGCCTCATTTGCCCATGCTAGCTGAAATCTGGTCAGAGGAATCTTCTTTTTTTCTGCCACTCTGAAACTTGCTGCTACAGTATTTGTGCATATCTTCAACAAGAACAAACTCCTTAGCTTCCAGTTTGGGACAGAAAAGTATTCACCACATTTGACAGAGCCAAAAGATTAAGCCACTTTTTCTGTACAATACAGGGAGCAAGTATCTAGGTCTTGAAAAGTATCCAGCTCTCTCAGATTGCACCCCAGTGCCCTAATTCACAGGGCAATTAATCTCTTGTGTGCATGGTGGCTTAAATTGCTGTGTATCATGCTCTTTCTGCAATGAATGTAAGAGTACTACAACTAGCAAACATTACTGGGGGCAAGGCACTGCAGGACAGTGCTAAGTTCAGCTTTCCCTGCTCAGCAAGACAGATGCACATGAGCACTGTGGAACAAATAGTATGGCTTCATCTAGCAAAACTCTTAGCAGAGCTAAGATTTTAACTTCTGTTCCCAGCCAGCTGTGTCACTGAGCCAAATTCACTCAGGTTTTATTGGATTGTGCAGGGGGAGAGAAAAGGACAAATTCTACTTTGTAGATGTATTTCCTGGGTAGATATTGGACAGTAGTTTGGAGAAAGGACAGAACTGAAGTGATGGAAGTGACTCTACGATTGAGAACTGAGGACAAAACAGGTGGAACAGCTTTCTTATAGTGTCAGATGGTGCCTTCCACAGTCAAAGGATCCTGAGCTTGCACAAGCTCATACTACATCGAGGGAGGCAAATGTGTGGCTAAATGCAGCTTTATCACTTCTGATGTTTGCTGACTCTTAGCACTCAAGCAGATCAGCAGCTCGCCCTCACTTTTGCCCCTAATGTTGGTCCATCTTCATGGTGCTCTGCTTGCTCCATTTCCACTCAGCTTTGATTCACAGAGGAGAATGAGGCGGCTTTTTCTTCGTGCAGGTAACACAATTTTTTTACAAGGAAAGAATATGTTTTTTTCTTGCAAAAAAATGGAAGTTTTCTACAAGGGAAAAGACATGATATTCTGCAATGTCTGAAATCCCCCAGTATGACTGACTGCTATCACAAGACCTTGACAGGCTTGAGGAGTGGGATCATGTGAACTATGTGATATTCAGTTAGGCCATATGCAAAGGTCTTGCATCTGGGTTGGGGCAAATCCCAATATATAAAGAGAACTCATGAGAAAAACAGAGAGACTTCTACCAGAGCTTGTATTACAGCACAAGGGCAATTGGTTTAAGCTGAAAGAGGGTGGGTTTAGTTTAGACATAAGGAAGAAATTTTTTATAATGAAGACTGTGAGACACTGGAACAGGTTGCTCAGTGGCTTCACTGGGGCATGTGTGGATGCCCCATATGTGAAATGATTCAAGGCTAGGTTGGATGGAACTTTGAGCAACCAGTGAAAAATGTCCCTTTCTATGGCAGGCTTTGGACTAAATGATTTTTTAAAGGTCCCTTCCAACCCAAACCAGGCTGAGATTCTCTGATCTTTAGATCGATATCTACTGCTTTAAAAAATCTACTATATTCATATAAAATGTATATATGTCCCTAAAGCTCTGACAAATAATTCACTTTACAGTTGCTTTCCAGCAAGTCTGACCTTTGTATTACATTTCAAGTGTCCACCACCCAACTCCTGTAGTCATGATGTATTTGAAACTCAGTGGTAAGCTTTTCTAATAATGCAAATACACATTTTTTTCATCTATCGCTTATTTTTGATGGTTGGATGCTAGGGTAAAATAATTTGGGACTGCTACTTGGACCCAGAAGAAACAAGCTATTCCAGATGGAAAAATTAAAACACAGAGGCAAGGGAAGTGAAAGAGCTCTCACAGAAATCTTTGTGTAGCTTTAGTGACAAGGTTTGCTTTACATTCTGACTATAACAAACCTGGATTTCATTTCAGCTTTAACTCCAGCTGGGAGCCCAGCTATGCATGTTGTAAAGTAATATGGAGTGAAAGGACAGTTGTATGGCAAAACCAAAACACAGGGTGTCAGGCATTTCAGACCTGGATATTCCCCAAACTGTGCATTGAAATAAATCATTTGGTCTGCTTTTCCCTCCCACTGAGTAACCACTTGTAACATTGGTGTAATACTTACATACTTCTTGGAGATGCTGGACTGCTAGGTTGGTTTCATGGAATGGTTGGTTTCATTTTGGGCTCATTTTAGCTTAAAAAGTTTCAGATAATTACAAGTTTTTGCCAGACAGTAAAAGTGGTATCATCAATAATTATATAAATGTACTGTTTTGATGATGGGTATGGTTTCGTACATATATATATATATATATGTCTGTGTGTGCATACACTTATTTTTTAATTATTATTAGATATCTAAATTTAAGTTACTGAAAGTCTAAATTTAACTTAGCAAAAATCTTCCTGGTTTATCTGTATTTGCCAGAGAAGATCATCCTCCTCCAAAAGGTCATTCTGAATATCTAAATTAGATTTTCCTTTTAAACTGACTTTCAGAAGAGTTATCACAGTCTGTTCAGGGACTAGAGAGTAAATAATCATGGGATACACCTTACCAGGTTTCAATACCTGATAGGTACATGCCTTTACATGAACAAGTCACTTTTTATAAGAGGGGAGGCATAAACACTTCAGAGTGAAAACTAAGCATTTCTCACATACGATGCATGTTTGTCCAAGCAGCCAGAAGGAGAATTTATACATCTGATATTAACTAAACCTCTCTAGTTGAAGAAGTCTCGAGTTATATTCCTAATGTTGTGTCCTGTACCTGTCCCCACCCCAAAACAGATATGCTGATAATCATTATCATTTAAAGGCTTTTACCTTGATTTTCAAAACAGCTTGAACCAATTATTCTTGCCACCAAACCAGAAAATCTTGCAGTAATTAAATTGATTTGTTTCTTACTCTGAAGTGACAAAGCTTTTGTTGAACAAACATCTTAGGTTCAGGATTTAATTTTAAAGTAGGAAAGCCAAAGCTAAACAGGCGAGCACTCAGGGCAATCTGCCTGATTCAGAAGAGGAACATGAGGCTCAGTTCCTCTCATGCCAGATGAGAACCTTATCCTCCATGTTGCTGGCAGCTCTTCTCTGGGCCTCTCTTTTTCCTCTACCTCCCACTCTCTTTTCTGCCCTTCCCCCACCTCTGAAAAATATTTTCCATGTTTGACTTGCTTTCTTTCTCTATCACAACAGAAACACAATTTGCAATCTTAGATCCATGAAAAAAACAGAAGCTATGTTTTCAGGCCAACTTACCTTTAAGAATCCTTAGCATCAACAAGCCAGAATAATCAGTTCTGCTGAAGTGGTCAAAAGCCTCTGTTTTAAAGGAAAAAAAAAATATGCATCGATGTAAGCATTAAATGAAAAAAAAAAAATTAGGAAATAGAAATTAAACTAGACTTTCAAAACAACTTAGAAAAAAAATTATTTCCTATTATTTTCTGGCTTCACTCAGTTTTCTGGTTCTATATGTTCCAAAGGGATATAGTATTGTACTCTTTTTGCTGTAGATAGTGCTTTGTGGTAAATATAATCTGATCCCTCCTGTTCCAACACTCTTATGAGGCTAAACAAAATTATTCTAATGCTTTCTGAGTTTGTATAACAAGAACTACACTCACATGTTCTGATTTCCTTTCATTCAAAATGTCAAAGAACAGTCGATCAGTGACTGTAATTTTTGCCCCTTTTTAATACTGCTCTTTCTGCTCTCATTAAAATAGTATCACTGTCTTAGGTTATGATCTGGGGGACTCACAGACTATAACAGCTCCTATATGGAAGATTTTCCTGACCAAGGGCTACAAAAGGATTTTTTAATGAGGCCCAGCTGACAACAGAAAAAGGACTCCAATGCAATCCTGTTCTAAAGAATCTCAAATGATAAAGTTTATGTCCATTTATCATGAAACTTTTCTCTTGTGTTTAGCCATTCGTTGTCTTTAGTCTTGCTCCCCATTGCCCTTCCCATGACCCTCTTTTTGCCTTTTCTCCTTTCTGGGTGTCCAGAAGGAAGGTTCCTCTAGAGACCATGTTACAGCTCAATAAATCAGCTGCTTTCTCACTTGAGCCACTTCTGTGTCCCCAGATATTTGAAGAGTGACATTATCAAGGAGAGCAAAATCACCCTCACAGAAAGTTCCCTCTGTATCATACTCTCAAACCAGAGGAAAGCACAGGTGATTTTCAGGCAAGTGACCTCTGCTCCATTCTTTGCATTAGAGCCTGTGCTAAAAATATTGTCATTGCCTGTACAAAGTAGAGCAGCAAGTGCTCTTTCTGCTCTTTCTGATTCTCAGTTGGATGTTGACCCTGTGCCCAGCTTTGTGCAATGCTTAAGAACATATTGTTCTCTCCCAGAAGGTCATTGCATATATATTGGACATTTAATTCAATGTTAGAGCTCAGAAGAGCTCTAAGTAATTTTTTTTCTTCCTAGTACAAAGGGGGAAAAAAATCCACTGCCTTTTTCACTCTGAACCAAGTCAAAAGCAAAATTGGCCGCTTTGGAATTTGTTCTGCCAAAGACGGTGTTATGCTTAGAGCATGGGGGTTATTAAATATACCAGTTTGCTCTTAAAAAAATAAGGAACAAAGGCTTCAGATTTAATGTTAGGTACTATGGGTAATGCCTCTTTGAATCAGAATCATCCTGACATCATTTTTTAGATCCATGTAATAATTAGCCATGTACCTCAAACTTTGTAATCAACTTCACTGCCAACTACATTTTACAAACACATAAATGATTCCTGTGCAAATCATCTTGTGTGAATAATGATAAATGTATGACCATTTTTCATCAAAAGAAAATGTTCTTCAGCCTGTTTTGGGGGACAGATTTAATCCAAACAAATCAAGTCTGCAAGAGGTGAGCAACTCCTCCGAGGTTTTGACAACCTTCAGAGCCTTCTCTGTAGTTAAAATGTCCAGCCTTTATGAAGTTCTGTTTAAATGATTTTGTAAAGTAAGGCATTTTGCTCCCAATACAATTAAAGAGAACAAAGATATTTCTCCCTGTTTTTCCAGCTCCTGATGAAAGATATGACATTTTACTATGCACAGAGTTTCTCTAGAATCAATTAGCACTTATATTTGAATTCAAGGATCTAGAGGATAAGTGGTATCTTTGGAATGAAGCTGTAGAACAAGATTACAGTGCAATCACATTTTAGCTATTTTCTAGAAGTCTTCCTGAAGTGTGAATACTAGCATCCAAAAAAAAAAAAAAATAAATTGCAAAATAATTTCTGCTTTTGACCTGGCAAAGCAAGCCCACAAATACAGAATGACTTGCCATGAATGAAAGGTAGACAAAACCTGCCCCCTTTCAAACTCCATAATTTGTTCCACATTTTCAGGGCTAGAACCTAGGAGTGAAATCTTGCTCTCATTTTGAAAGGTAAAAATTTCATCATCTGCTTCAAGTCCAGTTTTCACAATGTGCCTTCTTAATAAATTTACTTGAGCTAAAGAAAGCTTCTGTCAGTAGACGACAGCAAGAACATTTTTTCTCTCAGAAGACAACTCTTCTAAAAGTGTTGCAGCCAGAAATATGTAACCAATGCTGTAGCTGGCATTGATCTTGTTGAAAGTAGTGAAATGGAGTGATGTTCTGCGGGTTTCATCTAACATGTTATATATATCTCATGTAGATCTGATCACTTGAGTCTCCATTCACTGTCAATTGAGAGATCACTGTAAGATAATGATTCAGCTGACTATCCTCTACCTCTCCTAGTTATATTTATCCTGTATGTATATAGGATGAGTTGTTCCTCATGTCTCTTTTCTGCATCACTTTTCAAGTGGCTTTGTGGTGGCTCTCAAACCCTGCATTTGTCTTGGTGAAGTATTCTCTCACTATCCAATTGCTGTTTCATGATCAACCTACATTTTCCAAATGCAATTGCACTTCCATTTCATCATTGCAATCCAGCTCCAAGGCTTCTCTGACAAACAACCCCCTGAGTGGTTTAGCATCTGTTCATGTGACATATTGCAGACACAGTACACTGAAATATATTGTAAAAAGTCAGATTTTATATGGTACTTCAAGATATTTGAGTGAAAGCACACAATGTGCAATCCAAGAGCAGATGTTCATTAATCAGTCTTGTATCATATGTATTCTTTATTCTTTATTGTGCTGTCTCAGAATTGTATTTCCAGACTAGTTCAGTTGTCTCCAAGACATCTTGAGTCTTCTATTGTCTCACCAGTCTAAGAATACAGTCAAATTCTTACCTTTTGGAGAAGATATTTTGTCTGAGCGGTTCCATGTGTGCTGAAGCATATCCATCTGGCATCCTTGAAGGGAACTCAGTGTGATAAATATTACTACAAATTAGCATAGTTTGAAACCTTGGCTCAAAAAAAAGGTTTTAATTAACTGTATTTACTGAATGGTCTTGAGATGTGTTTTAAGGCTACTCCCCGCAGAGAGGAAAATAAACTAAGACTTTGACACTGCACGCGTGTGTTTGCAGGAGTGGACATGCCTCCTCTGATCCTTTTTCTTGTCCAAAGCACAAGTCTTATTTTCTTGTTCCAAATGGAATACTCAGCAACTTAGTCATTTGCCAGTAAAACTTTTGGGTGCTTTAACTGTTCAAAATAAAATGTCAATAGCTGTTTTTTAAAACACATGACTCAGGGTAAAAGTGCGATTGCCAAGATTTATCAGACATTAAACTTTCAGTCAGTGCAGATACAATCTGTTTGCCTGGGAGTTGAAACAAGAAGGAACATGTATTTCAAAGTGTAGCCAAAGATCTCATATGATAATAGTGCTGATATACCTTTGGTTAAAATATTTCACATCTATGGACCACCATGCACATATTTATGGACAGGTACTTAGCTTTGATGGAAGTTCCCCTTTTGGCAATAGTGATTAGGTGTAGTATGAACAACAGCAGAGAAGGCAGGTTTTTAGAAAAGGTAAAAGCAGTAGCAGTAAATAATAAGGAGTTACTGGAACCACTCCTAGGTGGCTAGACATAAATTAATTCAGACAGTTTCACAAGTAAACTAAGTTACAACATTCAAATGCATAAAAAACAAAAACAAACAAACAAACAAGAACAAAAAACAGACTGAGAAAAAATACATTAGGAAAACCTAAAAAAACCTGCTTCTTCAGGTGAAATAAAACTCCAGATGGATTCCAAGATAAGTAAATAAGGTGAGAATACTTTAGACTTATATCATGTAACTAGTACTGTAAACTAAAAAACTGATCCACTTGCACAATGTTACACACTCATTGTGTTTTCTGGCAGATGGGATATTGCTTCACTGAAGGATACTGAGTCAGGTTCACAGGTGATGCAAATTGGGTTAAATACCATGACTTCAGTGGGGTTATGACAGTTGATTCTGGCCTAGATCCTTAACTGAAATTCTTACTTGTAAAGTTTTAAATGTTTCATCTAATATTTTATGTGTTGGAACGTTTCGCTCTTCTGCTCTTCCTTCATACTTCTGCTTTGGTCCTATAATTTTCCCAGCCTCTCTTTGCAGCCATTAATATCTTCTTTGTTCTAATTAAATTAGAACAAATATTTTCCAGGAAGACATAATAGGAATAAGGAGTGTATTACTTGAGTTCATTGGGAAAGCAGAGCAATCCTAGTCAGAATGCTTTTTCAGTTACTCATTTGGGGAATATACAGTAACATCAGTATTTGTCTTTTATTCTTTGGATCTGGAATTGACATTTATAATATATTATTTTTTTATTAAGGCCTTCAACTAGACTCAGTACTGTGCTGGGAGAGATTTGGTGTTAATGTAATACTCTGATGTATACACAGTCAGTTTTTCTTTTGTGTTTATGTATAATTTTAACATATAATTAGAAAATATATAATATATAACATATTTGAGAAATAATAAGTGGTGATATTATGAATGATAGGAGAAACACAAATGCATTACCCAAGGTCTTAAGAAATGGGACAGTCACCTTCTAGTTCAGAGGTTTCCTATATTATACTTGGAAACTACTTAATTCTGTTTCAGTTTCCCTTTTACTTAAGTAAAGAATCATATTTTCCTTCTTCATCAATTGGTAAAGTTTCCAATACCTGAAATGTTAACTTGACGTGGTAGTGAAATATGATTCATCCCATTCAGCATTGCCAGATTTTCTGGGTCCCTCAGTCTTTAGACTGCCTTCAAAGACAACAGAGGAAAATATACTTCCAAAAGATTCCTGCTCCCATTCACCTCAGTCCTCTATTATGTCGTGGTGAATCAATTTCTGGGATGTTCATTTTGCTCTCCCTGGCCCAGAAAGAGCCTATATTTCTAACTAATTTAAGTTTTATATAATTGAAATTAGAAGACAGTCACACATATGGCCCATATATTAATTAGATATACAACCACATACAGAGTTTTGAGACGACAAATATTTATAGATTGTGACATAAACCTCCTAATGTAGTCACTAATGTCCATTGCTGTTTGGAAGTTTCCTTACAATTGGTTGAAGTGTCTGAAAGAGGAACCTGGGGATGGGGAGGAAACATATGGTTGCAACATGCTGTGGTTCAGGTCTACCTTTAGGGAATATTTTTCAGAAGATAAATCAGACAATATCTCTTTATTATAATCTCCCAGTTATTAAACATGCCATGTGTCAGTGCTTCTGACTTGAAAAGGGCATAATAGTCACTGCTGGAAGGAAAACCTGTGTGTATGATGACAAGCATCAGGAAGACATAAAATGAAATCCAGTTTAGTTTAGAGAACCTTTACAGATCTATCCTGAAGGCTTATATTACGTGTCACCCTGAAGATCTATAAACTTGCTTGTTTCATGGGCAACCCACTGAAGTGATCTCTTATGCCTAGAGGGGTTCAGCTGTCCCTCTTGAAGCTGTTTAATTTTTTCAATAGTTAGGTTATTGGGCAGCCCATAAACTCAAGGCCTGTGCCTGGAAGGCAAAAGCTCTCTGTTTGACCTGTGTTTGCTCTGGTTTTGCCAAAGGAGGTTGCAGGAACATCATATAAGTGTTAGACCTTTGCCAGTAGGACACGTTTGCTTGACCTCAGCTTGTTTTGTTATTTCTGCAGCATGTCTGCAAATTTAAAATTTTTTTAGTTACTTTATCCTTCTCCTTTACAGACTGTTTCAGGGTGGTAAGAGGAAGTTTTGTGCTCCTGTTAAATACAGAGTTCCTACAGAGTTCTTGGGCAGATAGGTGCATATTCAACTTCTATGTATTTGTTTTCTCACCATGACTCAGTTTCAGAATTTTTATATTGATTATTGGAAGTTCCTCTTTAAAATTCTTCAATTTACAGGTGTTTTGCTTTTTGCAGTCAAATCTTTCCCACATCCAAAATTAAAAACTGTCTGGAAAACAAACAAGAAAAGATGAATCGATTTCTCAACTTATAATGGTGTTCAGGAAATAGTGTGTAAGGGTAAGCTATAACTACCCCCCCTCATCATCAATCAGCATAACACATATTCCTGCAGATCCTATAATCAGGGAAGAATGCATTCTTCCCTACTATTTAATGAGGATTAGAATCATAGAATCATAAAATAATAGAATGGCTTAGATTGTAAGGGAACTTAGAGATCATCTACTCCAATCTCCCTGCCATGGGACACCTATCATTTAGACAAGGCTGCTCAAAGCCTCATCCAGCCTGGGCTTGAACAACTCCAGGGAGAGGGCATCCACAATTTCTCCTGGCAGTCTATTCCAGATGAACTAAAAAACTTCTTGCTAAGATCCAGTCTAAACCTATTCTCCTTCAGTTTAAAAACATTTCCCCTTGTCCTGTTGCTGGAAACTCTTGAACAAATATAGGAAATTACCCAATCCCTTATCAAGGACAGATAATCCAGTATTATTCTTGTAGGTATAGAGAAGCTTGCAGGATTTACTTTGGTAATAACTTGGAGGTTTGTAAACCTTCAGAGTTATGGTCATTCACCAAGAATAGGATATACTTCCCTTTTAATCTCACTGACTGTTACAACGACTTTTAAAAACTAATAATCTACATTTGACAATAAGGAATGTCATACTTGGCCATTGCAATAAGGAATGTCATGGCATTTGAAGCATTCTTTTTTTTTCCAAGTCTCCCTACTACGCAGAAAATGGAGTGAAATCCAGGCCTTTAGATACTGTTGGCTATAGGTATAATTTAGTTTCCATATACTTAGGCTTGCCCTTATGGACAAAGTTTTGTGCTTGTTTATTATCACTTTAGACTCTTATCACTCTATCTAATGCTCTATCTTTATGATTTGGAGCTGTGGGTTTCATAAACTGTTCTGCTGAAAGCAAAATGATAAGGATGGGAAAGTATCCTACATCTCAGGAGAAGGTTGTGTAGTGGATAAAATCTCTGTGGTCTACAGCACTGGTGGTAACAAATGAGAAAACCTGAGCTCCAAATAATAGCTAAAAAAATTAGCTTTAGCAATAATATTTACATTTCCTCACTTTGTCGTGATGTGGTATGCTTTGTCTGCCTGATTTTGTGTTATTGTTTCTGTGCATTGTTTCTTCTTCAAGAGCTATAAAGAAAGACACAAAATCCTGTTAAATTGCAGTGTTCTTGTGTTTTAATCTCTGATCAGTACTCTGAATTGCCTCAGCAAGTGTTTGGGAGCCCAGTAGGCTTAAGACATGGTTGGACTTGCAGTGTAGATAAGGATCTACAGCATCAGGATTACTTTTTCATAACATACCACTCTTGGGAGGTCTGCTATGTTAAACCTACTGGTTGATTCAGTGGGAAATTACAGAGCTATAAAATATTGCTCTCCTAACACTAATCTACTGGGGTTTATAATTTATATATTATCCAAGATTAACTTTAGCAAACTCTTATGGCTGAAATGAATTTTCTATTCCAGACTGAAAATTAGACTTCTCTTTATAGCTCTGTTCTGCTCACCCTTCTATTTTCTCCTCTGGGTTTCTCCTGCCTTCAAAGATGATATACTAGGTTTCTACTGTAGTTCTTCATGCTGGCCAATAGTCACTGACATTGTCCTAAAGTGAGAGTATAAAACACACTTCATGAATACTACAGTGAATATTCTAAATTTACCTTCTTTATACCTTACCACAAACCTTAGTGTATTGATAGATTTTATTAACTTTCCATGGAATATTCTAGGTGTTTTCCTCCACCAAATTTAGAAATAAGTATCTGAAGAAATACTTTAAATTAAATTGACTGCAATATTTTAAATTAAGACACCCCTGCTCCCCCCTTCTGCACATACAGACTTAATTAACACAACTTTGTCACTTCCTTTTGACTAAAACTAAGAGCAGCTTCAGACAAGAAACCCTTGGAATAATTTCACCCTTGCACACAAGTTCTTGGTTCTAACCCACTAGTGACTAATCAGCTCTCTGGCAGGGTCTAGGATATAAAAAGCAACAAAGTAACTTAAAGCCACTTTTGTTCTCCCCTCACTTACATGAGTAGCTACAAAATACACAATCCAACTCATTGTGCTTTATACCACTTCATAACTATCCATCGTCCAGTTTTCCTCTCACTAATGGCAATAAAAGTGTCCTGACCAACTTGGGAAAAGTATGGCCTTAAATGCTGATGGTTTCCGGAACACAGTTCAGATGGTACATACATTCAACCTTTGTGTTTCCTGGGATACTGGCCTAACCACCAATCCGAGTACAAAAACTTCATTCACATTTCTTTTTTTAGTAGCAGAAAGGGACATTATGTAACTTTGGAAATTTGATAAAGATTCAGCTTCAGAGATTTGCTAGTTAATGGAAGCATTCTGGTTCCCTCTAAAGAGCTATATCTTTGCAACAATCATGGCTGTAGAGTCCCCTGGGGCTTGGAGATTTCTTCTGCACTGCTGAAAGGATAATATTTAGAACCAGGACAATTGGCTATTCATCCTCTGGCCTGACTTATGTTGTACACTTTGGATAACATTCACTCAGTAGCGGAAATTGTCAAAGCTTTGCCTATCTTCTAAGGATGGATAAGGATGGGAGGAGAACAAGAAGCTTGAATGAATCACTGACCGTGATACACTCTGCTGCTGTGCAAAGTAGTTAAACACACATTAATGTACTTCTATGGCAATGGTTTTGACCTCAAGGTATTCAGAACTGCAATTTAGTACTTATTTTTATGGATAAGACTTGGTTATGAAATCTCTTCTCTGAGGCACTGTAGAGTGACTACTATAGTTATTTACAGTGTGACACATGGCTTAGGGAAATCACAGAAATGCCCACAAATATAGAGCTGGAAGAGAAAAGAATGTCAGAAGACAAGGAAAACTGGATTTAGCACAAATGAACAAGGAAAACTTGAGCGTGAAATGGAAATCATGAGGTTAGAAAATGTGTATACTAAGCTAATTATGACAAGAGTGAATTTTTGTTTGATCATATAGTTCTGGTTGGGATGAGAATAATGCCTGATAGGTGATGTGACTTGTGCACATCGTGTTTAATAGTTTTGGCATAGCTCAAATAAAATATAGTCCTCTTACTTTTACTAATGGATAAGGCTTGGGGCCACCCAGTTTCACCATCCAACAGTTCCCCATGGGCAGCAGTGGGGGATACTGGAGAGTAGAGCCAATTCCATGGGATGAAGTTCAACAATGCCAAGTGCTGGGTCCTGCACTTTGGCCACAACAACCCCATGGGGAGCTCCAGGCTGGGCACAGAGTGGCTGAGAGCAGCCAGGCAGAGAGGGACCTGGGAGTCTGGATTGACAGGAAGCTGAACAGGAGCCAGCAGTGTGCCCAGGTGGCCAAGAAGGCCAATGGCATCCTGGCCTGGATCAGGAACAGCGTGGCCAGCAGGTCCAGGGAAGTGATTCTGCCCCTGTACTCAGCCCTGGTGAGGCCACAGCTCGAGTCCTGTGTCCAGTTCTGGGCCCCTCAGTTCAGGAAGGAGATTGAGGTCCTGGAGCAGGTCCAAAGGAGGGCAACCAGGCTGGTGAAGGGATCCAGCACAAGTCCTGTGAGGAGAGGCTGAGGGAGCTGGGGGTGTTCAGCCTGGAGAAGAGGAGGCTCAGGGGAGACCTCATCACTCTCTACAGCTCCCTGAAAGGAGGTTGTATCCAGGTGGGGTCAGTGTCTTCTCCCAAGTAGCTACCAGTAAGACAAGAGGGCATGGACTTAAGTTCTGTCAGGGGAGGCTTAGGTTAGATATTAGGAAAAAATTCATCACAGAGAAGGTGATCAGACATTGGAACAGGCTGTCCAGGGAAGTGATGGATTCTCCACCCCTGGAGATGTATAAAAAGAGACTGGATGTGACACTCATTTCCATGGTCTGGTAACCACAGAGGTAGTGGATTAAGGATTGGACTTGATGATCTCAGAGGTCCTTTCCATCCTGGATGATTCTGTGATTATTCTTCACACAGCAAGAACACAGTTTCTTTCAAATAGGTCAGTGGTTCTCAAACAAGTTTTTCTTTGCTTCTCAATGGGAGGCCTTGGATATGACACAGTAATAATGGTTTGGCTCTATGAGTCCCAGGAACTATAGACCCTATCTGCTGCTTCTGCTTGTGCAGTCCATTTCTGCTCCTAATCAACATTATTTCTACAACAGATTCTTTCCCTTGACTCTAACTGCTCGTGCTTCTTGTGGGAATCTGCCTGGCAATGTGCCCCTTCTCTTTTTCTCTCCATCTTTTTTCCTTCTAGTTTTAGAACTGGGAGCTTAAGACAGGTTTTGCTTACTTTTTTATTTTTTCTTTTTTTTATTATTATTCTTTTAGTTTAAATTAGTTGGTTTACAGAGTCTTGCAACTTTTTCAAGGACTTTGGAGTTGATTTGGTGAATCTTGAAGAGAAAGAGGAGAACCTTATCAGAGAGAATATATTCTTTACTCTGTCTTGAAATACATGACTATCAGCAAGTTAAACCAAGCAGTAGCAGGAAACACTGCAGATGACTGTGCTGGTGTTGGCAAAGTCATTATGTTACACAATTCCTTCACTTAATTGGGTGTTACTTTGCATTCTAATTGGTGGGTTGACCTGTCTGTCTGCTAGACTTCTACCCAGACACTGTCTCACTTCCTCTCCTCAACAGGACAGGGGAGAAAATAAAACAGAAAAGCTTCTGGGTTGGGATAAAGACAGTTTAATAGGAAAAGTAAAAGCTGTGTGTGGAAACCAAGAAAAAAGATAAATTTATTCACTACTTATTTCCTGTCAGCAGGCAGGTGTCCAGCCATGTCCTGGAAAACAGGGCCTCAGTACATGTAGCAGTTGCTTGGGAAGATAAATGCTATAACCATGAATGTCTCTGCATCCTCCCCTTTCCCTCAGCTTTAATTGCTGAGCACTATTTGTCAGGGAATGTCTCACTGGTCAGTTTGAGTCAACTGTTCCAGTTATCTCCCCTCCCAACTTCTTACTCTCCAGCTGCATATTGGCCCTTGGGGGTGGTTGGAGAGAAGGCCTTGATGCAGTGAAAGCTCTGTTCAGCAATAGTCAACACACTGGTTTACCAACATGGGTACTTCGAAGAAAGCTAACTCTAACTTAGCCAAGTCCTGTATAGACAAGTCCACCACCAAATGAAAAATATTTGATAATATTAACAGGAGTTGATCAAGACCTGTGAAAAAGTGCAAGCAATTAGAAGTGCTTCAGGATAAACACTGTAAAGTTTAAGAATGAAAATATTTTCCTATATTTATGAGATATACAAGTGTTTTCATGTATTTCCCTGTCATCTTCCCTGACATAATGTACTCATACACACTGGCTTGCCTACTATAGTGCCTTGCCAGAAAAACTTCACATATGAAAATGGATGATGAAAAGGAATTTTGTGTAAGACAAAAATTCTCTGGCCTTAATTAGCTGAGGTTACTGAGCAAGGTTGGCTTCAGCACTTGCTATGGACAATGTAAACTCTTCTGAGGTGAAGCTCTCTTCTGTTGACTTTCTTCCAGTAAAGATTAGAACTAGCTGAAACAGAAGGTAATATGTAAATGTTTGTGTCCACATTCTGAAACTGAGATAAAATCAACTTGCTTCAGAAATTATTTTTTGGTTGCTACTGATCTTTGTGAAGGAAGAGATTTTGCATTACATGAAAAGGATGTTCAGTTAAAATTCATATGCTGAACAACAATATTCCATGAAATTTAAGTACTAGCAAGTGCAACACAGCTAAAATCCTGAGGTCATTAAATACAATGGTAACAAAAAAGAGTATTAGTGTTTTATCTCTGTTTAAACTCTTAGATTTGTGGAATAGAAATTAATTTTGTATCTGTTTAATGTGAATAGATGCAGAAAAAAATGCTCTATTATGAAAATTTGTAACTGTATCCACAAATTCTTTCTGTATCTTTACACAGATTAATGTTTTTATGTTGACCTTTCCAGAAGAAGCCACTCTCAATGTATTCTTTTGGGATGATAATTCTTAGCAGCCATAAAAATCATCAAGCCCCAGCTTCACCTCCGATGTCTAATATTGCACAAATACACTGTCAGTCATTACATTCAGTACTGGGACTTTGACATTTCAACATGACTGAAAGTACTTATAGGACTAAATCAAGCTCACTAAAATACTGCCTGCACCAAAATTTTGTAGACAAAAGGAGGAAATGCCTAATACAGATGTACTTAACCCAGTTTAACCCTCATTTAGCTTATGGGAATAAATCTTTGGGTTTTATCACTGTAAAGAATCATTTTGTGTGTCTGTCTTTCTTTTAAATTTGTTGGATACAAAACTCCTTTAAACAAATCCAACAGTTCAGACATTGACCAGACTTTAATCACACTCTCAGGCACTGAAAACCTAGAGCCTGAAATTCTAACAGCATGTCTCAGTGGAAACATTAAAGACCTTGCTAGTGGAATTAGTCTATCTCATCTCACATTAAGTAAGAAATTCAAATCTGTATGGAAAGATCATCACTATCCTAAATTGAGGCACTTTTTTATTGGTTAAAAGAAAATTTTCTATTTCTGTAAGTGTTATCAGCCCAAATTAATGAGCCATGACATTCATTCCATTCCATGCAATACTTCTAGATTTATATTAAATGGAGGTGTACAAACAAGTTATTTTAACTTTTTAAAAAATTTACTAAATATTTTAGTGTTTGTATGGCTGAAGGTAGATGTATTAAAATACAAGCATTTGTGGGAATTGTCACCAAAGATGTCATGGTTTAACCCAACACACAAACTAAGCCCAACACAGCTGTTCACTTGATCCCCTCCAGTGAGATGGGGTAGAGAATCAGAAGAAGTGAGAAAACTCATGGGCTGAGATAAAGACAGTTCAATAGGTGAAGCAAAAGCTGTCACACAAACAGTACAAGCAAAGTATTCATTTATTACTTCCCATCATCAGGCAGGTGTTCAGCCATCTCCAGGAAAGCAGAGTTCCCATCATGCATAATGGTTAGTAGGGAAGCAAAAGTCATCACCCCAAACATTTCCCTCTTCCTTTTTCTTCCCCCAGCTTTCATATTGCTTAACATGAAGCTTAACATGGTATAGAATAACTCTTTGGTCAGCTGGAGTCAGGTGTCCCAACTGTGTTCCCTCCAAACTCGTGTACCCCCATCCTACTCGCTGGTGGGATGGAGTGAGAAGCAGAAAAGGCCTTGACTGTGTAAGCATTGCTCAGCTCCATTATCAACACTGTTTCCACCACAAATCAAAACTGTAGCACCATATTAGCTAATATAAAAAAAAATTAACTCTATCCTAGACAAAATCAGTACCGAAGGGAATAATAATAATAAAAAAGTGTTTATCTGTTACAGTCTATCAGTTTTATATAACCAGCATCAGACCTAGAAAAATGACAATGAACTATGTTTAGTATGTAATTTCAACTTGGCCAGTGTCTAATCTGATGGCTTAATTCAAATAAATGTTTTGTATGAATCCTATCTGCCAAGAAGATATTTGTAGAAGATTTCTACCCACAGAAATACTTATCTTTGACCTTAGAATTTCACTTGTGCACTAATAAATAAATCATTATTTGGGAGTAGAAGACAGGAATTATTCATCCAAATCATTCATTTTTTTGCCACAAAATTAGCCCATAGAGTACTGAAAGGGATCTTCTGTATGTCAAATGAAAACAGACTTGTAGAGAAGAAATGTTTTTTTCTTTGATGTTATAAAAGAAGATTCTGTGTTTATTAGATGTTATTCAGGCATTTAATACAACAGGTCTTCTGAATAAATCCAAGAAATACTGTTCTGAATGAAAAAATACCCAATTTCTAATAACTAGACTGACCATTCTGAGACTTTGTGTACAAGCTCTTACAGTGATCAAATACCACTATTTATATTCATTAGTATTACTCATACCTACTCGTTCTTGGCAAATTCTAATGCTTTGATGTTTTCTGGATATGGCTTAAAAACATAGTTGATTGCTTATATGCTTTGAGTTTAAGGATTCATAATATTTATACAGAGTGAAAGTAAGTGTATGATACAACTGACGAAATCGAGATATCAAAATGTGTGGCTGGTCACCTGAGACTCTGCAGGCTCTCTTTGCAGTTAGCAGAGGTTTATTTCACCACATCTTGAAATACATTCAAAAATAGGTCAAGTATATCACACCCTGGAAGTGCTTATTTCTGTCTATTGACATTTGCAACCTCAGCTATTGATGTCTCTTGCAGAAAGCCTAACACAAGTGCTTTTACTCTCATTGTCAGACGTGAATAGGAACTTGCACATAGCACATAGCCATAACTTAACCCTTTCCTGAAATCAGTGAAATGGCCATTGAACCAGAAACGCTTCAAAATAATATGAGTTCATTAAACTACTTCTGAATTAATGCTGTTAACTGAAGTTTCAAAAACTTTCTGAAGAAAAACCTCAAATACTTCATTTTCTGTGGCTTTCAAATCATAGGGGATGATAGAAAACATATTATTTCTTATATATATTGTTTCTATTATTTCTTTCCAGTATAAATTAACCAGGTTTTGCGTACACACAAGGGTGCCTTTTGAAATAGAAACAAGAAGGATTTTTGACTGTTCAACAGCCAACTGACCTTTCTGCTCCCAGCCAAGTGTCTTTGGTGCTTATAAAACTCTTATGTTACTGTATGGAAAGAAAATTATCTGACTCAAAAAAATGCAGTTGTTGGTGTTGGGTACTCACAGAAGATGGGACTTTATCAGGGAAAACATGTTAGCTTCCTACATACAATTACCAGCATATTGTTTTTTTCCTTTTAGTCTGTCTCAGTTAAACATGAGTCTGCTTGGCAAACTATAGAAGAACTAACATGAATCGATGTAATCAGTTACAGTTACAGTAATCTGCAGCAATTATTATATAATTCAGACCTGTGGAGGCACTGAATCCATACCTGAATCATTAACAACGTGAAAGCTTATAAACAGCTTCAGTATCAAGGAGTCTTTTTTCCCACAAAGATTCATCACAGTATTAAAATTCACACCTGGGGCTGCAGGGTAGGGATGTTAACAGCTGAACTGTAATAAAGTGTACTCTAAGGAGAGTTAATTCTTTTAGACTCACTTGTCAGAATTAGTTTCACTTTGTATTCTTCCCATAGAGCTCAATGAATGCAATGAACATATTAAAATGAAACTTGATTCTCTGTGTTTTGAACATAAATCTGAATACAAATAAATTATTCCAGTAAATGTATGGCTATATTTGCCATAATGTAATTACATTTTCATAGTTATCAGCTGCTGATGTCTTACAAAACTGCAGTTTTGAAAGTCAAACTACATGTGTTCATAGAATGTATCTAGTACCCTTGGAGAATGCCTGTCACACTAAACAAGTTATTTTTCTGTGAATTATTTGATAAGAAGCCCATA